>JAJLRB010000874.1:0-62944 GCA_020976825.1 Odocoileus hemionus | reverse complement strand
GCAGGAAACTACTGCTTTCTCTAAAGTCGCCACAGGGGATTCAGACATGCCTTCACCTTTTGAAATGAAAGACGATCCTGCATTCAAATCACTGCAGGTATATCCGGCCTTATTTCGAGTCAGGGCATCTCGGTGTCTATTCCAATTGGGGCAGCACACTCAGGATCTCTCTTACATTTCTATAGCTGAGAAACTCCTCGTCTTGAGGTGCTGTAGAAAGTTGGCATTCATGTGATTCGAACCCATGGAGTCATCTCTACTCTCGAGGTGATTTCTGGTACATGGAGCTTTGCTCGTGTTGTGTGCTAAACTTGGTGTTCCTCTGGAGTTGGGACGGTGTTCCCGTGTTATCTCCAGAGATGATTAAGAAAAGACAAGCCACTTGTGTTTGATGTTGTCGGCAGAATAGCTCTGGATCTAATGCAGGGGATTCAGGCCTCATCTCGAGATGATATGAGGGTTCACGGAATACTTTCATGTTGCTGTTGTGACTTCTGGGTCCCTCTATACTTGTGTCCCTGTTCTTAGGGATTCTCAGGCGTTCCATCAAGGAAGTCAAGGCTCCTTTCTTCTTTATGAGAAACACGAAATTACTC
This sequence comes from Odocoileus hemionus, assembly GCA_020976825.1. Taxonomy (NCBI): domain Eukaryota; kingdom Metazoa; phylum Chordata; class Mammalia; order Artiodactyla; family Cervidae; genus Odocoileus; species Odocoileus hemionus. The sequence goes on along the minus strand of JAJLRB010000874.1, from coordinate 62,348 downwards.
TCCAATCGATGAATGGGAATCGAGACTCTTCTCACAGTGTGGAGAAATTTCATGGTTTTTCTCAAGTTGTAGCTGGAACGTTGGGAATATTCTCGAGTTAAGGTGGGGATGGCCCTTCAAAACTCGTGTTTGTTCAGCGACGTCAGGACTCTTGTCTAGTTGCTTGGGAGTCCTCGATATTCTCCTCGACACTTGGTAAGGTATTAGGGACGCCTCTCGAGGTGAGGTGTGAAACCCAGGTTCCCTTCCAGTTGAAACAGGGATATTGGAATTCCTGTCAATCTTCAAGCAGACTCAGGCATCGCCTCTTTTTGAAACATTGAATTCATTGAACTCGGGGTTCCTTGCCCATTGTCAAAGAGATGTGAGGCATTCTGTCGAGATGAGGCGGGAACTAGGTTTCTCTAAGTCTCCACAGGGGATTCAGACATCCCTTCATCTTGTGAAATGAAAGACGAATCCTGCATTCAAATCACTGCAGGGAAATCCGGCCTTATTTCGAGTCAGGGCATCTCGGTGTCCATTTCACTTGGGGCAGCACACTCAGGATCTCTCTTACATTCCTATAGCTGAGAAACTCCTCGTCTTGAGGTGCTGTAGAAAGTTGGCATTCATGTGAGTCGAGCCCATGGAGTCATCTCTACTCTCGATTAGATTTGTGGTACACGGAGCTTTCGTCGAGTTGCTGTGCTAAACTTGGTGTATTTCCTCTAGAGTTGGGACGGTGTTCCCGGGTTATCTCCGGAGTTGATTAAGGAAAGACAAGCCACTTGTGTTTGATGTTGATGGCAGAATGGCTCTGGATCTAATGCAGGGGATTCAGGCCTCATCTCGAGATGATATGAGGGTACACGGAATGCTTTCATGTTGCTGTTGTGACGTCTGGGTCCCTCTATACTTGTGTCCCTTTTCTTAGGGATTCTCTGGGTTCCATCAAGGAAGTCAAGGCTCCTTTCTTTTTGACGAAAAACACGAAATTACTCTCCAATCGATGAATGGGAATCGAGCCTCTTCTCCCAGCGTGGAGAAGTCTCATGTTTTTCTCGAGTTGCAGCAGGAACCTTGGGAATATTCTCGAGTTAAGATGGGGATGGCCCTTCAAAACTCGGGTTTGTTCAGCGACGTCAGGACTCTTGTCTAGTTGCTTGGGACACCTCGATATTCTCCTCGACGCTTGGCAGGGCATTAGGGACGCCTCTCGATGTGAGGCGTGAGACCCAGGTTCCCTTTCCAGTTGCCACAGGGATATTGGAATTCCTGTCAATCTTCAAGCAGACTCAGGCATCGCCTCCTTTTGAAACATTGAGCTCATTGAACTCGGGGTTCCTTGCACGTTGTCAAAGGTATGTGAGGCATCCCGTCCAGATGAGGCGGCGAACTAGGGCTTTCTCTAGGGTCTCCACAGGGGATTCTACATCCCTTCATCTTGTGAGATGAAAGACGAACCTGCATTCAAGTCACTGCAGGGAAATCCGGCCTTATTTCGAGTCAGGGCACCTCGGTGTCCGTTCTTCTTGAGGCAGCAAACTTAGATTCCCCCTCACATACCTACTGCTGAGAGATGCCTCATCTTAAGGTGCTTGTGGAATGTCTTCATTCCTCTTGAGACGGTGCCAGGGATTCCGCTCTCATCTTGAGAAGATTTGGAGTACACTTAGTTTTCTCCATTTGCGGGGCTGAACTAGGTGTTCTTCTAGACTTTGGTTGTTGATTTCGGGGAAATCTGGAGTTGCCTAAAGGAAGTTAAGTCCCTTGTCGTGTTTGATGGGGAATGTGGGATGGCTCTGGAACAATGCAGCGCAATCGGGCCTCATCTTGAGATGATTTCGGGTACACGGATCTCTTTCGTGTTGCTGCGGTGACGTCAGGGCCCCTATAGACTTGTGACAGTGTTCTTGGGGACTCTCCAGTTTCCATCCAGGAAGTCCAGACTCCTTTCATGTTTGAAAGGGGAACACGGAATTGCTCTGCATGCACTGCAGGGGAATCAGGCCTCATCTGGCAGCGAGGGGAAGTCTCGTGGGTTTTTCTCGAGTTGCGGCGGGAACCTGGGTATATTCTCGAGTTAGGACGTGGATGGCCCTTCAAAACTCGTGTTTATTCCGTGATGTCAGGAGTCATGTCTCGTTGCCAGGGACACATCGGGATTCTCCTTGAGGGTTGGCAGGGCAATAGGGACCCCTCTTTATTTGAGTCTTGGGACCCAGGTTCCTTTTCCAGGTGCCACAGTGATATTGGGATTCCTATCAGTTTTCAATGGGATTCAGGCATCGTCTCCTTTGGAAGCATTGAACTCCAAGTTCCTTTCGAATTTTCAAAGGCATGTGAGGCCTCCTGTCGAGATGAGGCGGGGAACTACTGCTTTCTCTAAAGTCTCCAGGGGATTCAGACATCCCTTCACCTTGTGAAATGAAAGACGATCCTGCATTCAAATCACTGCAGGTAAATCCGGCCTTATTTCGAGTCAGGGCATCTCGGTGTCCATTCCACTTGGGGCAGCACACTCAGGATCTCTCTTACATTCCTATAGCTGAGAAACTCCTCGTCTTGAGGTGCTGTAGAAAGTTGGCATTCATGTGAGTCGAGCCCATGGAGTCATCTCTACTCTCGAGGTGATTTGTGGTACACGGAGCTTTCTCGATTTGTGTGCTAAACTTGGTGTTCCTCTGGAGTTGGGACGGTGTTCCCGGGTTATCTCCAGAGTTGATTAAGGAAAGACAAGCCACTTGTGTTTGATGTTGACGGCAGAATGGCTCTGGATCTAATGCAGGGGATTCAGGCCTCATCTCGAGATGATATGAGGGTACACGGAATGCTTTCATGTTGCTGTTGTGACTTCTGGGTCCCTCTATACTTGTGTCCCTGTTCTTAGGGATTCTCAGGCGTTCCATCAAGGAAGTCAAGGCTCCTTCTTTTTTTGACGAGAAACACGAAATTACTCTCCAATCGATGAATGGGAATCGAGCCTCTTCTCACAGTGTGGAGAAAGTTTCATGTTTTTTTCGAGTTGCAGCAGGAACTTGGGAATATTCTCGAGTTAAGATGGGGATGGCCCTTCAAAACTCGGGTTTGTTCAGCGACGTCAGGACTCTTGTCTAGTTGCTTGGGACACCTCGATATTCTCCTCGACGCTTGGCAGGGCATTAGGGACGCCTCTCGAGGTGAGGCGTGAGACCCAGGTTCCCTTTCCAGTTGCCATGGATATTGGAATTCCTGTCAATCTTCAAGCAGACTCAGGCATCGCCTCTTTTGAAACATTGAACTCATTGAACTCGGGGTTCCTTGTGCATTGTCAAAGGGATGTGAGGCATCCCGTCCAGATGAGGCGGCGAACTAGGGCTTTCTCTAGGGTCTCCACAGGGGATTCAGACATCCCTTCATCTTGTGAGATGAAAGACGAACCTGCATTCAAGTCACTGCAGGGAAATCCGGCCTTATTTCGAGTCAGGGCACCTCGGTGTCCGTTCTTCTTGAGGCAGCAAACTTAGATTCCCCCTCACATACCTACTGCTGAGAGATGCCTCATCTTAAGGTGCTTGTGGAATGTCTTCATTCCTCTTGAGACGGTGCCAGGGATTCCGCTCTCATCTTGAGAGGATTTGGTGTACACTTAGCTTTTCTCCATTTGCGGGGCTGAACTTGGTGTTCTTCTAGACTTTGGTTGTTGATTTCGGGGAATCTCTGGAGTTGCCTAAAGGAAGTTAAGTCCCTTGTCGTGTTTGATGGGGAATGTGGGATGGCTCTGGAACAATGCAGCGCAATCGGGCCTCATCTTGAGATGATTTGGGTACACGGATCTCTTTCGTGTTGCTGCGGTGACTCAGGGCCCTATAGACTTGTGACAGTGTTCTTGGGGACTCTCTGAAGTTCCATCCAGGAAGTCCAGACTCCTTTCATGTTTGAAAGGGGAACACGGAATTGCTCTGCATGCACTGCAGGGGAATCAGGCCTCATCTGGCAGCGAGGAGGAAGTCTCGTGGTTTTTTCTCGAGTTGCGGCGGGAACCTGGGTATATTCTCGAGTTAGGACGTGGATGGCCCTTCAAAACTCGTGTTTATTCCGTGATGTCAGGAGTCATGTCTCGTTGCCAGGAACACATCGGGATTCTCCTTGCGATTTGGCAGGGCAATAGGGACCCCTCTTTATTTGAGTCTTGGGACACAGGTTCCTTTTCCAGGTGCCACAGTGATATTGGGATTCCTATCAGTTTTCAATGGGATTCAGGCATCGTCTCCTTTGGAAGCATTGAACTCCAAGTTCCTTTCGAATTTTCAAAGGCATGTGAGGCCTCCTGTCGAGATGAGGCGGGGAACTACTACTGCTTTCTCTAAAGTCCCCACAGGGGATTCAGACATCCCTTCACCTTGTGAAATTAAAGACGATCCTGCATTCAAATCACTGCAGGGAAATCCGGCCTTATTTCGAGTCAGGGCATCTCGGTGTCCATTCCACTTGGGGCAGCACACTCAGGATCTCTCTTACATTCCTATAGCTGAGAAACTCCTCGTCTTGAGGTGCTGTAGAAAGTTGGCATTCATGTGAGTCGAGCCCATGGAGTCATCTCTACTCTCGATTAGATTTGTGGTACACGGAGCTTTCGTCGAGTTGCTGTGCTAAACTTGGTGTTCCTCTAGAGTTGGGACGGTGTTCCCGGGTTATCTCCGGAGTTGATTAAGGAAAGACAAGCCACTTGTGTTTGATGTTGATGGCAGAATGGCTCTGGATCTAATGCAGGGGATTCAGGCCTCATCTCGAGATGATATGAGGGTACACGGAATGCTTTCATGTTGCTGTTGTGACGTCTGGGTCCCTCTATACTTGTGTCCCTGTTCTTAGGGATTCTCTGGGTTCCATCAAGGAAGTCAAGGCTCCTTTCTTTTTGACGAGAAACACGAAATTACTCTCCAATCGATGAAAGGAATCGAGCCTCTTCTCACAGTGTGGAGAAGTCTCATGGTTTTTCTCGAGTTTGCAGCAGGAACCTTGGGAATATTCTCGAGTTAAGATGGGGATGGCCCTTCAAAACTCGGGTTTGTTCAGCGACGTCAGGACTCTTGTCTAGTTGCTTGGGACACCTCGATATTCTCCTCGACGCTTGGCAGGGCATTAGGGACGCCTCTCTCGTGTGAGGCGTGAGACCCAGGTTCCCTTTCCAGTTGCCACAGGGATATTGGAATTCCTGTCAATCTTCAAGCAGACTCAGGCATCGCCTCCTTTTGAAACATTGAACTCATTGAACTCGGGGTTCCTTGCACATTGTCAAAAGGATGTGAGGCATCCCGTCCAGATGAGGCGGCGAACTAGGGCTTTCTCTAGGGTCTCCACAGGGGATTCAGACATCCCTTCATCTTGTGAGATGAAAGACGAACCTGCATTCAAGTCACTGCAGGGAAATCCGGCCTTATTTCGAGTCAGGGCACCTCGGTGTCCGTTCTTCTTGAGGCAGCAAACTTAGATTCCCCCTCACATACCTACTGCTGAGAGATGCCTCATCTTAAGGTGCTTGTGAAATGTCTTCATTCCTCTTGAGATGGTGCCAGGGATTCCGCTCTCATCTTGAGAAGATTTGGAGTACACTTAGCTTTTCTCCATTTGCGGGGCTGAACTTGGTGTTCTTCTAGACTTTGGTTGTTGATTTCGGGGAATCTCTGGAGTTGCCTAAAGGAAGTTAAGTCCCTTGTCTTGTTTGATGGGGAAATGTGGGATGGCTCTGGACCAATGCAGCGCAATCGGGCCTCATCTTGAGATGATTTCAGGTACACGGATCTCTTTCGTGTTGCTGCGGTGACGTCAGGGCCCCTATAGACTTGTGACAGTGTTCTTGGGGACTCTCCGAAGTTCCATCCAGGAAGTCCAGACTCCTTTCATGTTTGAAAGGGGAACACGGAATTGCTCTGCATGCACTGCAGGGGAATCAGGCCTCATCTGGCAGCGAAGGGGAAGTCTCGTGGTTTTTCTCGAGTTGCGGCGGGAACCTGGGGTATATTCTCGAGTTAGGACGTGGATGGCCCTTCAAAACTCGTGTTTATTCCGTGATGTCAGGAGTCATGTCTCGTTGCCAGGGACACATCGGGATTCTCCTTGAGGGTTTGGCAGGGCAATAGGGACCCCTCTTTATTTGAGACTTGGGACACAGGTTCCTTTTCCAGGTGCCACAGTGATATTGGGATTCCTATCAGTTTTCAATGGGATTCAGGCATCGTCTCCTTTGGAAGCATTGAACTCCAAGTTCCTTTCGAATTTTCAAAGGCATGTGAGGCCTCCTGTCGAGATGAGGCGGGGAACTACTGCTTTCTCTAAAGTCTCCACAGGGGATTCAGACATCCCTTCACCTTGTGAAATAAAGACGATCCTGCATTCAAATCACTGCAGGGAAATCCGGCCTTATTTCGAGTCAGGGCATCTCGGTGTCCATTCCACTTGGGGCAGCACACTCAGGATCTCTCTTACATTCCTATAGCTGAGAAACTCCTCGTCTTGAGGTGCTGTAGAAAGTTGGCATTCATGTGAGTCGAGCCCATGGAGTCATCTCTACTCTCGAGGTAGATTTGTGGTACACGGAGCTTTCCTCGAGTTGTGTGCTAAACTTGGTGTTCCTCTGGAGTTGGGACGGTGTTCCCGGGTTATCTCCAGAGTTGATTAAGGAAAGACAAGCCACTTGTGTTTGATGTTGATGGCAGAATGGCTCTGGATCTAATGCAGGGGATTCAGGCCTCATCTCGAGATGATATGAGGGTACACGGAATGCTTTCATGTTGCTGTTGTGACTTCTGGGTCCCTCTATACTTGTGTCCCTGTTCTTAGGGATTCTCTGGCGTTCCATCAAGGAAGTCAAGGCTCCTTTCTTTTGACGAGAAACACGAAATTACTCTCCAATCGATGAATGGGAATCGAGCCTCTTCTCACAGTGTGGAGAATTTCATGGTTTTTCTCGAGTTGCAGCAGGAACCTTGGGAATATTCTCGAGTTAAGATGGGGATGGCCCTTCAAAACTCGGGTTTGTTCAGCGACGTCAGGACTCTTGTCTAGTTGCTTGGGACACCTCGATATTCTCCTCGACGCTTGGCAGGGCATTAGGGACGCCTCTCGAGGTGAGGCGTGAGACCCAGGTTCCCTTTCCAGTTGCCACAGGGATATTGGAATTCCTGTCAATCTTCAAGCAGACTCAGGCATCGCCTCCTTTTGAAACATTGAACTCATTGAACTCGGGGTTCCTTGCGCATTGTCAAAGGGATGTGAGGCATCCCGTCCAGATGAGGCGGCGAACTAGGGCTTTCTCTAGGTCTCTCCAGGGGATTCAGACATCCCTTCATCTTGTGAGATGAAAGACGAACCTGCATTCAAGTCACTGCAGGGAAATCCGGCCTTATTTCGAGTCAGGGCACCTCTGTGTCCGTTCTTCTTGGGAGGCAGCAAATAGATTTCCCCCCCTCACATACCTACTGCTGAGAGATGCCTCATCTTAAGGTGCTTGTGGAATGTCTTCATTCCTCTTGAGACGGTGCCAGGGATTCCGCTCTCATCTTGAGAGGATTTGGAGTACACTTAGCTTTTCTCCATTTGCGGGGCTGAACTTGGTGTTCTTCTAGACTTTGGTTGTTGATTTCGGGGAATCTCTGGAGTTGCCTAAAGGAAGTTAAGTCCCTTGTCGTGTTTGATGGGGAATGTGGGATGGCTCTGGAACCAATGCAGCGCAATCGGGCCTCATCTTGAGATGATTTCGTGTACACGGATCTCTTCGTGTTGCTGCGGGTGACGTCAGGGCCCCTATAGACTTGTGACAGTGTTCTTGGGGACTCTCCGAAGTTCCATCCAGGAAGTCCAGACTCCTTTCATGTTTGAAAGGGGAACACGGAATTGCTCTGCATGCACTGCAGGGGAATCAGGCCTCATCTGGCAGCGAGAAGGAAGTCTCTGTGGTTTTTTCTCGAGTTGCGGCGGGAATCTGGGTATATTCTCGAGTTAGGACGTGAATGGCCCTTCAAAACTCGTGTTTTCCGTGATGTCAGGAGTCATGTCTCGTTGCCAGGAACACATCGGGATTCTCCTTGCGATTTGGCAGGGCAATAGGGACCCCTCTTTATTTGAGTCTTGGGACCCAGGTTCCTTTTCCAGGTGCCACAGTGATATTGGGATTCCTATCAGTTTTCAATGGGATTCAGGCATCGTCTCTTTGGAAGCATTGAACTCCAAGTTCCTTTCGAATTTTCAAAGGCATGTGAGGCCTCCTGTCGAGATGAGGCGGGGAACTACTGCTTTCTCTAAAGTCTCCACAGGGGATTCAGACATCCCTTCACCTTGTGAAATTAAAGACGATCCTGCATTCCAATCACTGCAGGGAAAATCCGGCCTTATTTCGAGTCAGGGCATCTCGGTGTCCATTCCACTTGGGGCAGCACACTCAGGATCTCTCTTACATTCCTATAGCTGAGAAACTCCTCGTCTTGAGGTGCTGTAGAAAGTTGGCATTCATGTGAGTCGAGCCCATGGAGTCATCTCTACTCTCGATTAGATTTGTGGTACACGGAGCTTTCGTCGTGTTGCTGTGCTAAACTTGGTGTTCCTCTGGAGTTGGGACGGTGTTCCCGGGTTATCTCCGGAGTTGATTAAGGAAAGACAAGCCACTTGTGTTTGATGTTGATGGCAGAATGGCTCTGGATCTAATGCAGGGGATTCAGGCCTCATCTCGAGATGATATGAGGGTACACGGAATGCTTTCATGTTGCTGTTGTGACGTCTGGGTCCCTCTATACTTGTGTCCCTGTTCTTAGGGATTCTCTGGGGTTCCATCAAGGAAGTCAAGGCTCCTTTCTTTTTGACGAGAAACACGAAATTACTCTCCAATCGATGAATGGGAATCGAGCCTCTTCTCACAGTGTGGAGAAGTCTCATGGTTTTTCTCGAGTTGCAGCAGGAACTTGGGGAATATTCTCGAGTTAAGATGGGGATGGCCCTTCAAAACTCGGGTTTGTTCAGCGACGTCAGGACTCTTGTCTAGTTGCTTGGGACACCTCGATATTCTCCTCGACGCTTGGCAGGGCATTAGGGACGCCTCTCGAGGTGTGGCGTGAGACCCAGGTTCCCTTTCCAGTTGCCACAGGGATATTGGAATTCCTGTCAATCTTCAAGCAGACTCAGGCATCGCCTCGTTTTGAAACATTGAGCTCATTGAACTCGGGGTTCCTTGCACGTTGTCAAAGGTATGTGAGGCATCCCGTCCAGATGAGGCGGCGAACTAGGGCTTTCTCTAGGGTCTCCACAGGGGATTCAGACATCCCTTCATCTTGTGAGATGAAAGACGAACCTGCATTCAAGTCACTGCAGGGAAATCCGGCCTTATTTCGAGTCAGGGCACCTCGGTGTCCGTTCTTCTTGAGGCAGCAAACTTAGATTCCCCCTCACATACCTACTGCTGAGAGATGCCTCATCTTAAAGTGCTTGTGGAATGTCTTCATTCCTCTTGAGACGGTGCCAGGGATTCCGCTCTCATCTTGAGAGGATTTGGTGTACACTTAGCTTTTCTCCATTTGCGGGGCTGAACTTGGTGTTCTTCTAGACTTTGGTTGTTGATTTCGGGGAATCTCTGGAGTTGCCTAAAGGAAGTTAAGTCCCTTGTCTTGTTTGATGGGAAATGTGGGATGGCTCTGGAACCAATGCAGCGCAATCAGGCCTCATCTTGAGATGATTTCAGGTACACGGATCTCTTTCGTGTTGCTGCGGTGACCTCAGGGCCCCTATAGACTTGTGACAGTGTTCTTTGGGGACTCTCTGAAGTTCCATCCAGGAAGTGCAGACACCTTTCTTGTTTGAAAGGGGAACACGGAATTGCTCTGCATGCACTGCAGGGGAATCTGGCCTCATCTGGCAGCGAGGGGGAAGTCTCGTGGTTTTTTTGCTCGTGTTGCGGCGGGAACCTGGGGTATATTCTGGAGTTAGGACGTGGATGGCGCTTCAAAACCCGTGTTTATTCCGTGATGTCAGGAGTCATGTCTCGTTGCCAGGGACACATCGGGATTCTCCTTGAGGTTTGGCAGGGCAATAGGGACCCCTCTTTATTTGAGACTTGGGACACTGGTTCCTTTTCCAGGTGCCACAGTGATATTGGGATTCCTATCAGTTTTCAATGGGATGCAGGCATCGTCTCTTTGGAAGCATTGAACTCCAAGTTCCTTTCGAATTTTCAAAGGCATGTGAGGCCTCCTGTCGAGATGAGGCGGGGAACTACTGCTTTCTCTAAAGTCTCCACAGGGGATTCAGACATCCCTTCACCTTGTGAAATTAAAGACGATCCTGCATTCCAATCACTGCAGGGAAATCCGGCCTTATTTCGAGTCAGGGCATCTCGGTGTCCATTCCACTTGGGACAGCACACTCAGGATCTCTCTTACATTCCTATAGCTGAGAAACTCCTCGTCTGAGGAGGTGTAAAAAGTTGGCATTCATGTGAGTCGAGCCCATGGAGTCATCTCTACTCTCGATAGATTTGTGGTACACGGAGCTTTCGTCGTGTTGTGTGCTAAACTTGGTGTTCCTCTGGAGTTGGGACGGTGTTCCCGGGTTATCTCCGGAGTTGATTAAGGAAAGACAAGCCACTTGTGTTTGATGTTGATGGCAGAATGGCTCTGGATCTAATGCAGGGGATTCAGGCCTCATCTCGAGATGATATGAGGGTACACGGAATGCTTTCATGTTGCTGTTGTGACTTCTGGGTCCCTCTATACTTGTGTCCCTGTTCTTAGGGATTCTCTGGGGTTCCATCAAGGAAATCAAGGCTCCTTTCTTTTTGACGAGAAACACGAAATTACTCTCCAATCGATGAATGGGAATCGAGCCTCTTCTCACAGTGTGGAGAAGTCTCATGGTTTTTCTCGAGTTGCAGCAGGAACCTTGGGAATATTCTCGAGTTAAGATGGGGATGGCCCTTCAAAACTCGGGTTTGTTCAGCGACGTCAGGACTCTTGTCTAGTTGCTTGGGACACCTCGATATTCTCCTCGACGTTTGGCAGGGCATTAGGGACGCCTCTCGAGGTGAGGCGTGAGACCCAGGTTCCCTTTCCAGTTGTCACATGGATATTGGAATTCCTGTCAATCTTCAAGCAGACTCAGGCATCGCCTCCTTTTGAAACATTGAACTCATTGAACTCGGGGTTCCTTGCGCATTGTCAAACGGATGTGAGGCATCCCGTCCAGATGAGGCGGCGAACTAGGGCTTTCTCTAGGGTCTCCACAGGGGATTCAGATATCCCTTCATCTTGTGAGATGAAAGACGAACCTGCATTCAAGTCACTGAAGGAAATCCGGCCTTATTTTGTGTCAGGGCACCTCTGTGTCCGTTCTTCTTGGGAGGCAGCAAACTTAGATTCCCCCTCACATACCTACGGCTGAGAGATGCGCATCTTAAGGTGCTTGTGGAATGTCTTCTTCATTCTTCTTGAGACGGTGCCAGGGATTCCTCTCTCATCTTGAGATGATTTGGACTACACTTAGCTTTTCTCCATTTGCGGGGCTGAACTTGGTGTTCCTCTAGACATTGGTTGTTGAATTCGGGGAATCTCTGGAGTTGCCTAAAGGAAGTTAAGTCCCTTGTCGTGTTTGATGGGGAATGTGGGATGGCTCTGGAGCAAATGCAGCGCAATCGGGCCTCATCTTGGGTTGATTTCGTGTACACGGATCACTTACGTGTTGCTGCGGTGACGTCAGGGCACCTATAGACTTGTGACAGTGTTCTTGGGGACTCTCCGAAGTTCCATCCAGGAAGTCCAGACTCCTTTCATGTTTGAAAGGGGAACACAGAATTGCTCTGCATGCACTGCAGGGGAATCAGGCCTCATCTGGCAGCGAGAAGGAAGTCTCGTGGTTTTTCTCGAGTTGCGGCGGGAATCTGAGGTATATTCTCGAGTTAGGACGTGAATGCCCTCAAAACTCGTCGTATTATTCCGTGATGTCAGGAGTTATGTGTCGTTGCCAGGGAACACATCGGGATTCTCCTTGCGATTTGGCAGGGCAATAGGGACCCCTCTTTATTTGAGTCTTGGGACCCAGGTTCCTTTTCCAGGTGCCACAGTGATATTGGGATTCCTATCAGTTTTCAATGGGATTCAGGCATCGTCTCCTTTGGAAGCATTGAACTCCAAGTTCCTTTCGAATTTTCAAAGGCATGTGAGGCCTCCTGTCGAGATGAGGCGGGGAACTACTGCTTTCTCTAAAGTCTCCACAGGGGATTCAGACATCCCTTCACCTTGTGAAATTAAAGACGATCCTGCATTCCAATCACTGCAGGGAAATCCGGCCTTATTTCGAGTCAGGGCATCTCGGTGTCCATTCCACTTGGGGCAGCACACTCAGGATCTCTCTTACATTCCTATAGCTGAGAAACTCCTCGTCTTGAGGTGCTGTAGAAAGTTGGCATTCATGTGAGTCGAGCCCATGGAGTCATCTCTACTCTCGATTAGATTTGTGGTACACGGAGCTTTCGTCGAGTTGCTGTGCTAAACTTGGTGTTCCTCTAGAGTTGGGACGGTGTTCCCGGGTTATCTCCGGAGTTGATTAAGGAAAGACAAGCCACTTGTGTTTGATGTTGATGTTGATGGCAGAATGGCTCTGGATCTAATGCAGGGGATTCAGGCCTCATCTCGAGTTTATATGAGGGTACATGGAATGCTTTCATGTTGCTGTTGTGACGTCTGGGTCCCTCTATACTTGTGTCCCTGTTCTTAGGGATTCTCTGGGGTTCCATCAAGGAAGTCAAGGCTCCTTTCTTTTTGACGAGAAACACGAAATTACTCTCCAATCGATGAATGGGAATCGAGCCTCTTCTCCCAGTGTGGAGAAGTCTCATGGTTTTTCTCGAGTTGCAGCAGGAACCTTGGGAATATTCTCGAGTTAAGATGGGGATGGCCCTTCAAAACTCGGGTTTGTTCAGCGACGTCAGGACTCTTGTCTAGTTGCTTGGGACACCTCGATATTCTCCTCGACGCTTGGCAGGGCATTAGGGACGCCTCTCGAGGTGTGGCGTGAGACCCAGGTTCCCTTTCCAGTTGCCACAGGGATATTGGAATTCCTGTCAATCTTCAAGCAGACTCAGGCATCGCCTCGTTTTGAAACATTGAGCTCATTGAACTCGGGGTTCCTTGCACGTTGTCAAAGGTATGTGAGGCATCCCGTCCAGATGAGGCGGCGAACTAGGGCTTTCTCTAGGGTCTCCACAGGGGATTCAGACATCCCTTCATCTTGTGAGATGAAAGACGAACCTGCATTCAAGTCACTGCAGGGAAATCCGGCCTTATTTCGAGTCAGGGCACCTCGGTGTCCGTTCTTCTTGAGGCAGCAAATTTTGATTCCCCCTCACATACCTACTGCTGAGAGATGCCTCATCTTAAAGTGCTTGTGGAATGTCTTCATTTCTCTTGAGACGGTGCCAGGGATTCCGCTCTCATCTTGAGAGGATTTGGTGTACACTTAGCTTTTCTCCATTTGCGGGGCTGAACTTGGTGTTCTTCTAGACTTTGGTTGTTGATTTCGGGGAATCTCTGGAGTTGCCTAAAGGAAGTTAAGTCCCTTGTCTTGTTTGATGGGAAATGTAGGATGGCTCTGGAACCAATGCAGCGCAATCAGGCCTCATCTTGAGATGATTTCAGGTACACGGATCTCTTTCGTGTTGCTGCGGTGACCTCAGGGCCCCTATAGACTTGTGACAGTGTTCTTGGGGACTCTCTGAAGTTCCATCCAGGAAGTGCAGACACCTTTCTTGTTTGAAAGGGGAACACGGAATTGCTCTGCATGCACTGCAGGGGAATCTGGCCTCATCTGGCAGCGAGGGGGAAGTCTCGTGGTTTTGCTCGTGTTGCGGCGGGAACCTGGGGTATATTCTGGAGTTAGGACGTGGATGGCGCTTCAAAACCCGTGTTTTATTCCGTGATGTCAGGAGTCATGTCTCGTTGCCAGGGACACATCGGGATTCTCCTTGAGGTTTGGCAGGGCAATAGGGACCCCTCTTTATTTGAGACTTGGGACACTGGTTCCTTTTCCAGGTGCCACAGTGATATTGGGATTCCTATCAGTTTTCAATGGGATGCAGGCATCGTCTCTTTGGAAGCATTGAACTCCAAGTTCCTTTCGAATTTTCAAAGGCATGTGAGGCCTCCTGTCGAGATGAGGCGGGGAACTACTGCTTTCTCTAAAGTCTCCACAGGGGATTCAGACATCCCTTCACCTTGTGAAATTAAAGACGATCCTGCATTCAATCACTGCAGGGAAATCCGGCCTTATTTCGAGTCAGGGCATCTCGGTGTCCATTCCACTTGGGACAGCACACTCAGGATCTCTCTTACATTCCTATAGCTGAGAAACTCCTCGTCTTGAGGTGCTGTAGAAAGTTGGCATTCATGTGAGTCGAGCCCATGGAGTCATCTCTCTCTCTCGATTAGTCTCGAGGTTATTTGTGGGTCACACGGAGCTTTCCTCGTGTTGTGTGCTAAACTTGGTGTTCCTCTGGAGTTGGGACGGTGTTCCGGGTTATCTCCGGAGTTGATTAAGGAAAGACAAGCCACTTGTGTTTGATGTTGATGGCAGAATGGCTCTGGATCTAATGCAGGGGATTCAGGCCTCATCTCGAGATGATATGAGGGTACACGGAATGCTTTCATGTTGCTGTTGTGACTTCTGGGTCCCTCTATACTTGTGTCCCTGTTTTAGGGATTCTCTGGGGTTCCATCAAGGAAATCAAGGCTCCTTTCTTTTTGACGAGAAACACGAAATTACTCTCCAATCGATGAATGGGAATCGAGCCTCTTCTCACAGCGTGGAGAAAGTTTCATGGTTTTTTTCGAGTTGCAGCAGGAACCTTGGGAATATTCTCGAGTTAAGATGGGGATGGCCCTTCAAAACTCGGGTTTGTTCAGCGACGTCAGGACTCTTGTCTAGTTGCTTGGGACACCTCGATATTCTCCTCGACGTTTGGCAGGGCATTAGGGACGCCTCTCGAGGTGAGGCGTGAGACCCAGGTTCCCTTTCCAGTTGTCACATGGATATTGGAATTCCTGTCAATCTTCAAGCAGACTCAGGCATCGCCTCCTTTTGAAACATTGAACTCATTGAACTCGGGGTTCCTTGCACGTTGTCAAAGGGATGTGAGGCATCCCGTCCAGATGAGGCGGCGAACTAGGGCTTTCTCTAGGGTCTCCACAGGGGATTCAGACATCCCTTCATCTTGTGAGATGAAAGACGAACCTGCATTCAAGTCACTGAAGGAAATCCGGCCTTATTTTCGAGTCAGGGCACCTCTGTGTCCGTTCTTCTTGAGGCAGCAAACTTAGATTCCCCCTCACATACCTACTGCTGAGAGATGCCTCATCTTAAAGTGCTTGTGGAATGTCTTCATTCCTCTTGAGACGGTGCCAGGGATTCCGCTCTCATCTTGAGATGATTTGGTGTACACTTAGCTTTTTTCATTTGCGGGGCTGAACTTGGTGTTCTTCTAGACTTTGGTTGTTGAATTTCGGGGAATCTCTGGAGTTGCCTAAAGGAAGTTAAGTCCCTTGTCTTGTTTGATGGGGAATGTGGGATGGCTCTGGAGCCAATGCAGCGCAATCAGGCCTCATCTTGAGATGATTTCATGTACACGGATCTCTTTCGTGTTGCTGCGGTGACCTCAGGGCCCCTATAGACTTGTGACAGTGTTCTTGGGGACTCTCTGAAGTTCCATCCAGGAAGTGCAGACACCTTTCTTGTTTGAAAGGGGAACACGGAATTGCTCTGCATGCACTGCAGGGGAATCTGGCCTCATCTGGCAGCGAGGGGGAAGTCTCGTGGTTTTGCTCGTGTTGCGGCGGGAACCTGGGTATATTCTCGAGTTAGGACGTGGATGGCCTTCAAAACCCGTGTTTATTCCGTGATGTCAGGAGTCATGTCTCGTTGCCAGGGACACATCGGGATTCTCCTTGATTTGGCAGGGCAATAGGGACCCCCCTCTTTATTTGAGTCTTGGGACAGGTTCCTTTTCCAGGTGCCACAGTGATATTGGGATTCCTATCAGTTTTCAATGGGATGCAGGCATCGTCTCTTTGGAAGCATTGAACTCCAAGTTCCTTTCGAATTTTCAAAGGCATGTGAGGCCTCCTGTCGAGATGAGGCGGGGAACTACTGCTTTCTCTAAAGTCTCCACAGGGGATTCAGACATCCCTTCACCTTGTGAAATTAAAGACGATCCTGCATTCCAATCACTGCAGGGAAATCCGGCCTTATTTCGAGTCAGGGCATCTCGGTGTCCATTCCACTTGGGCAGCACACTCAGGATCTCTCTTACATTCCTATAGCTGAGAAACTCCTCGTCTTGAGGTGCTGTAGAAAGTTGGCATTCATGTGAGTCGAGCCCATGGAGTCATCTCTACTCTCGATTAGATTTGTGGTACACGGAGCTTTTCGTCGAGTTGCTGTGCTAAACTTGGTGTTCCTCTCTAGAGTTGGGACGGTGTTCCCGGGTTATCTCCGGAGTTGATTAAGGAAAGACAAGCCACTTGTGTTTGATGTTGATGGCAGAATGGCTCTGGATCTAATGCAGGGGATTCAGGCCTCATCTCGAGTTTATATGAGGGTACATGGAATGCTTTCATGTTGCTGTTGTGACGTCTGGGTCCCTCTATACTTGTGTCCCTGTTCTTAGGGATTCTCTGGGGTTCCATCAAGGAAGTCAAGGCTCCTTTCTTTTTGACGAGAAACACGAAATTACTCTCCAATCGATGAATGGGAATCGAGCCTCTTCTCACAGTGTGGAGAAGTCTCATGGTTTTTTCTCGAGTTGCAGCAGGAACCTTGGGAATATTCTCGAGTTAAGATGGGGATGGCCCTTCAAAACTCGGGTTTGTTCAGCGACGTCAGGACTCTTGTCTAGTTGCTTGGGACACCTCGATATTCTCCTCGACGCTTGGCAGGGCATTAGGGACGCCTCTCTCGAGGTGTGGCGTGAGACCCAGGTTCCCTTTCCAGTTGCCACAGGGATATTGGAATTCCTGTCAATCTTCAAGCAGACTCAGGCATCGCCTCGTTTTGAAACATTGAGCTCATTGAACTCGGGGTTCCTTGCACGTTGTCAAAGGTATGTGAGGCATCCCGTCCAGATGAGGCGGCGAACTAGGGCTTTCTCTAGGGTCTCCACAGGGGATTCAGACATCCCTTCATCTTGTGAGATGAAAGACGAACCTGCATTCAAGTCACTGCAGGGAAATCCGGCCTTATTTCGAGTCAGGGCACCTCGGTGTCCGTTCTTCTTGAGGCAGCAAACTTAGATTCCCCCTCACATACCTACTGCTGAGAGATGCCTCATCTTAAAGTGCTTGTGGAATGTCTTCATTCCTCTTGAGACGGTGCCAGGGATTCCGCTCTCATCTTGAGAGGATTTGGTGTACACTTAGCTTTTCTCCATTTGCGGGGCTGAACTTGGTGTTCTTCTAGACTTTGGTTGTTGATTTCGGGGAATCTCTGGAGTTGCCTAAAGGAAGTTAAGTCCCTTGTCTTGTTTGATGGGAAATGTGGGATGGCTCTGGAACCAATGCAGCGCAATCAGGCCTCATCTTGAGATGATTTCAGGTACACGGATCTCTTTCGTGTTGCTGCGGTGACCTCAGGGCCCCTATAGACTTGTGACAGTGTTCTTGGGGACTCTCTGAAGTTCCATCCAGGAAGTGCAGACACCTTTCTTGTTTGAAAGGGGAACACGGAATTGCTCTGCATGCACTGCAGGGGAATCTGGCATCTCATCTGGCAGCGAGGGGGAAGTCTCGTGGTTTTGCTCGTGTTGCGGCGGGAACCTGGGTATATTCTGGAGTTAGGACGTGGATGGCGCTTCAAAACCGTGTGTTTATTCCGTGATGTCAGGAGTCATGTCTCGTTGCCAGGGACACATCGGGATTCTCCTTGAGATTTGGCAGGGCAATAGGGACCCCTCTTTATTTGAGACTTGGGACACTGGTTCCTTTTCCAGGTGCCACAGTGATATTGGGATTCCTATCAGTTTTCAATGGGATGCAGGCATCGTCTCTTTGGAAGCATTGAACTCCAAGTTCCTTTCGAATTTTCAAAGGCATGTGAGGCCTCCTGTCGAGATGAGGCGGGGAACTACTGCTTTCTCTAAAGTCTCCACAGGGGATTCAGACATCCCTTCACCTTGTGAAATTAAAGACGATCCTGCATTCAAATCACTGCAGGGAAATCCGGCCTTATTTCGAGTCAGGGCATCTCGGTGTCCATTCCACTTGGGGCAGCACACTCAGGATCTCTCTTACATTCCTATAGCTGAGAAACTCCTCGTCTTGAGGTGCTGTAGAAAGTTGGCATTCATGTGAGTCGAGCCCATGGAGTCATCTCTACTCTCGAGGTTAGATTTGTGGTCACGGAGCTTTCCTCGTGTTGTGTGCTAAACTTGGTGTTCCTCTAGAGTTGGGACGGTGTTCCCGGGTTATCTCCGGAGTTGATTAAGGAAAGACAAGCCACTTGTGTTTGATGTTGATGGCAGAATGGCTCTGGATCTAATGCAGGGGATTCAGGCCTCATCTCGAGATTATATGAGGGTACGGAATGCTTTTTCATGTTGCTGTTGTGACTTCTGGGTCCCTCTATACTTGTGTCCCTGTTCTTAGGGATTCTCTGGGGTTCCATCAAGGAAGTCAAGGCTCCTTTCTTTTTGACGAGAAACACGAAATTACTCTCCAATCGATGAATGGGAATCGAGCCTCTTCTCACAGTGTGGAGAAGTTTCATTTTTTTTTTTTCGAGTTGCAGCAGGAACCTTGGGAATATTCTCGAGTTAAGATGGGGATGGCCCTTCAAAACTCGGGTTTGTTCAGCGACGTCAGGACTCTTGTCTAGTTGCTTGGGACACCTCGATATTCTCCTCGACGTTTGGCAGGGCATTAGGGACGCCTCTCGAGGTGAGGCGTGAGACCCCCAGTTCCCTTTTTTCCAGTTGTCACAGGGATATTGGAATTCCTGTCAATCTTCAAGCAGACTCAGGCATCGCCTCCTTTTGAAACATTGAACTCATTGAACTCGGGGTTCCTTGCACGTTGTCAAAGGGATGTGAGGCATCCCGTCCAGATGAGGCGGCGAACTAGGGCTTTCTCTAGGGTCTCCACAGGGGATTCAGACATCCCTTCATCTTGTGAGATGAAAGACGAACCTGCATTCAAGTCACTGCAGGGAAATCCGGCCTTATTTCGAGTCAGGGCACCTCTGTGTCCGTTCTTCTTGGGACAGCAAACTTAGATTCCCCCTCACATACCTACTGCTGAGAGATGCCTCATCTTAAGGTGCTTGTGGAATGTCTTCATTCTTCTTGAGACGGTGCCAGGGATTCCGCTCTCATCTTGAGATGATTTGGTGTACACTTAGCTTTTCTCCATTTGCGGGGCTGAACTTGGTGTTCTCCTCTAGACTTTGGTTGTTGATTTTCGGGAATCTCTGGAGTTGCCTAAAGGAAGTTAAGTCCCTTGTGTGTTTGATGGGAAATGTGGGATGGCTCTGGAAGCAAATGCAGCGCAATCGGGCCTCATCTTGGTTGATTTTTCGTGTACACGGATCTCTTACGTGTTGCTGCGGTGACGTCAGGGCCCCTATAGACTTGTGACAGTGTTCTTGGGGACTCTCTGAAGTTCCATCCAGGAAGTCCAGACTCCTTTCATGTTTGAAAGGGGAACACGGAATTGCTCTGCATGCACTGCAGGGGAATCAGGCCTCATCTGGCAGCGAGGGGGAAGTCTCGTGGTTTTTCTCGAGTTGCGGCGGGAATCTGGGTATATTCTCGAGTTAGGACGTGATGGCCCTTCAAAACTCGTGTTTATTCCGTGATGTCAGGAGTCATGTCTCGTTGCCAGGGACACATCGGGATTCTCCTTGCGATTTGGCAGGGCAATAGGGACCCCTCTTTATTTGAGTCTTGGGACCCAGGTTCCTTTTCCGGTGTGCCACAGTGATATTGGGATTCCTATCAGTTTTCAATGGGATTCAGGCATCGTCTCTTTGGAAGCATTGAACTCCAAGTTCCTTTCGAATTTTCAAAGGCATGTGAGGCCTCCTGTCGAGATGAGGCGGGGAACTACTGCTTTCTCTAAAGTCTCCACAGGGGATTCAGACATCCCTTCACCTTGTGAAATTAAAGACGATCCTGCATTCAATCACTGCAGGGAAATCCGGCCTTATTTCGAGTCAGGGCATCTCGGTGTCCATTCCACTTGGGGCAGCACACTCAGGATCTCTCTTACATTCCTATAGCTGAGAGAAACTCCTCGTCTTGAGGTGCTGTAGAAAGTTGGCATTCATGTGAGTCGAGCCCATGGAGTCATCTCTACTCTCGATTAGATTTGTGGTACACGGAGCTTTCGTCGTGTTGCTGTGCTAAACTTGGTGTTCCTCTAGAGTTGGGACGGTGTTCCCGGGTTATCTCCGGAGTTGATTAAGGAAAGACAAGCCACTTGTGTTTGATGTTGATGGCAGAATGGCTCTGGATCTAATGCAGGGGATTCAGGCCTCATCTCGAGTTTATATGAGGGTACATGGAATGCTTTCATGTTGCTGTTGTGACGTCTGGGTCCCTCTATATACTTGTGTCCCTGTTCTTAGGGATTCTCTGGGGTTCCATCAAGGAAGTCAAGGCTCCTTTCTTTTTGACGAGAAACACGAAATTACTCTCCAATCGATGAATGGGAATCGAGCCTCTTCTCACAGTGTGGAGAAGTCTCATCATGGTTTTTTCTCGAGTTGCAGCAGGAACCTTGGGAATATTCTCGAGTTAAGATGGGGATGGCCCTTCAAAAAAACTCGGGTTTGTTCAGCGACGTCAGGACTCTTGTCTAGTTGCTTGGGACACCTCGATATTCTCCTCGACGTTTGGCAGGGCATTAGGGACGCCTCTCGAGTGTGGCGTGAGACCCAGGTTCCCTTTCCAGTTGCCACAGGGATATTGGAATTCCTTCCTGTCAATCTTCAAGCAGCAGACTCAGGCATCGCCTCGTTTTTGAAACATTGAGCTCATTGAACTCGGGGTTCCTTGCACATTGTCAAAGGTATGTGAGGCATCCGTCCAGATGAGGCGGCGAACTAGGGCTTTCTCTAGGGTCTCCACAGGGGATTCAGACATCCCTTCATCTTGTGAGATGAAAGACGAACCTGCATTCAAGTCACTGCAGGGAAATCCGGCCTTATTTCGAGTCAGGGCACCTCGGTGTCCGTTCTTCTTGAGGCAGCAAACTTAGATTCCCCCTCACATACCTACTGCTGAGAGATGCCTCATCTTAAGTGCTTGTGGAATGTCTTCATTCCTCTTGAGACGGTGCCAGGGATTCCGCTCTCATCTTGAGAGGATTTGGTGTACACTTAGCTTTTCTCCATTTGCGGGGCTGAACTTGGTGTTCTTCTAGACTTTGGTTGTTGATTTCGGGGAATCTCTGGAGTTGCCTAAAGGAAGTTAAGTCCCTTGTGTCTTTTGATGGGAAATGTGGGATGGCTCTGGAGCCAATGCAGCGCAATCAGGCCTCATCTTGAGATGATTTCGTGTACACGGATCTCTTTCGTGTTGCTGCGGTGACCTCAGGGCCCCTATAGACTTGTGACAGTGTTCTTGGGGACTCTCTGAAGTTCCATCCAGGAAGTGCAGACACCTTTCTTGTTTGAAAGGGGAACACGGAATTGCTCTGCATGCACTGCAGGGGAATCTGGCCTCATCTGGCAGCGAGGGGAAGTCTCGTCTGGTTTTTGCTCGTGTTGCGGCGGGAATCTGGGGTATATTCTGGAGTTAGGACGTGAATGGCCCTTCAAAACTCGTGTTTATTCCGTGATGTCAGGAGTCATGTCTCGTTGCCAGGGACACATCGGGATTCTCCTTGCGATTTGGCAGGGCAATAGGGACCCCTCTTTATTTGAGACTTGGGACACAGGTTCCTTTTCCAGGTGCCACAGTGATATTGGGATTCCTATCAGTTTTCAATGGGATGCAGGCATCGTCTCTTTGGAAAGCATTGAACTCCAAGTTCCTTTCGAATTTTCAAAGGCATGTGAGGCCTCCTGTCGAGATGAGGCGGGGAACTACTGCTTTCTCTAAAGTCTCCACAGGGGATTCAGACATCCCTTCACCTTGTGAAATTAAAGACGATCCTGCATTCAATCACTGCAGGGAAATCCGGCCTTATTTCGAGTCAGGGCATCTCGGTGTCCATTCCACTTGGGGCAGCACACTCAGGATCTCTCTTACATTCCTATAGCTGAGAAACTCCTCGTCTTGAGGTGCTGTAGAAAGTTGGCATTCATGTGAGTCGAGCCCATGGAGTCATCTCTACTCTCGATTAGATTTGTGGTACACGGAGCTTTCGTCGTGTTGCTGTGCTAAACTTGGTGTTCCTCTAGAGTTGGGACGGTGTTCCCGGGTTATCTCCGGAGTTGATTAAGGAAAGACAAGCCACTTGTGTTTGATGTTGATGGCAGAATGGCTCTGGATCTAATGCAGGGGAATGCAGGGGATTCAGGCCTCATCTCGAGTTTATATGAGGGTACATGGAATGCTTTCATGTTGCTGTTGTGACGTCTGGGTCCCTCTATACTTGTGTCCCTGTTCTTAGGGATTCTCTGGGGTTCCATCAAGGAAGTCAAGGCTCCTTTCTTTTTGACGAGAAACACGAAATTACTCTCCAATCGATGAATGGGAATCGAGCCTCTTCTCACAGTGTGGAGAAGTCTCATGGTTTTTCTCGAGTTGCAGCAGGAACCTTGGGAATATTCTCGAGTTAAGATGGGGATGGCCCTTCAAAACTCGGGTTTGTTCAGCGACGTCAGGACTCTTGTCTAGTTGCTTGGGACACCTCGATATTCTCCTCGACGCTTGGCAGGGCATTAGGGACGCCTCTCGAGGTGTGGCGTGAGACCCAGGTTCCCTTTCCAGTTGCCACAGGGATATTGGAATTCCTGTCAATCTTCAAGCAGACTCAGGCATCGCCTCGTTTTGAAACATTGAGCTCATTGAACTCGGGGTTCCTTGCACGTTGTCAAAGGTATGTGAGGCATCCCGTCCAGATGAGGCGGCGAACTAGGGCTTTCTCTAGGGTCTCCACAGGGGATTCAGACATCCCTTCATCTTGTGAGATGAAAGACGAACCTGCATTCAAGTCACTGCAGGGAAATCCGGCCTTATTTCGAGTCAGGGCACCTCGGTGTCCGTTCTTCTTGAGGCAGCAAACTTAGATCCCCCCCTCACATACCTACTGCTGAGAGATGCCTCATCTTAAAGTGCTTGTGGAATGTCTTCATTCCTCTTGAGACGGTGCCAGGGATTCCGCTCTCATCTTGAGAGGATTTGGTGTACACTTAGCTTTTCTCCATTTGCGGGGCTGAACTTGGTGTTCTTCTAGACTTTGGTTGTTGATTTCGGGGAATCTCTGGAGTTGCCTAAAGGAAGTTAAGTCCCTTGTCTTGTTTGATGGGAAATGTGGGATGGCTCTGGAACCAATGCAGCGCAATCAGGCCTCATCTTGAGATGATTTCAGGTACACGGATCTTTTTCGTGTTGCTGCGGTGACCTCAGGGCCCCTATAGACTTGTGACAGTGTTCTTGGGGACTCTCTGAAGTTCCATCCAGGAAGTGCAGACACCTTTCTTGTTTGAAAGGGGAACACGGAATTGCTCTGCATGCACTGCAGGGGAATCTGGCCTCATCTGGCAGCGAGGGGGAAGTCTCGTGGTTTTGCTCGTGTTGCGGCGGGAACCTGGGGTATATTCTGGAGTTAGGACGTGGATGGCGCTTCAAAACCCGTGTTTATTCCGTGATGTCAGGAGTCATGTCTCGTTGCCAGGGACACATCGGGATTCTCCTTGAGGGTTGGCAGGGCAATAGGGACCCCTCTTTATTTGAGACTTGGGACACTGGTTCCTTTTCCAGGTGCCACAGTGATATTGGGATTCCTATCAGTTTTCAATGGGATGCAGGCATCGTCTCTTTGGAAGCATTGAACTCAAGTTCCTTTCGAATTTTTTTTTGTGAATTTTCAAAGGCATGTGAGGCCTCCTGTCGAGATGAGGCGGGGAACTACTGCTTTCTCTAAAGTCTCCACAGGGGATTCAGACATCCCTTCACCTTGTGAAATTAAAGACGATCCTGCATTCAAATCACTGCAGGGAAATCCGGCCTTATTTCGAGTCAGGGCATCTCGGTGTCCATTCCACTTGGGACAGCACACTCAGGATCTCTCTTACATTCCTATAGCTGAGAAAACTCCTCGTCTTGAGGTGCTGTAGAAAGTTGGCATTCATGTGAGTCGAGCCCATGGAGTCATCTCTCTCTCGAGGTTATTTGTGGGTCACGGAGCTTTCCTCGTGTTGTGTGCTAAACTTGGTGTTCCTCTGGAGTTGGGACGGTGTTCCCGGGTTATCTCCGGAGAGTTGATTAAGGAAAGACAAGCCACCACTTGTGCTTGATGTTGATGGCAGAATGGCTCTGGATCTAATGCAGGGGATTCAGGCCTCATCTCGAGATGATATGAGGGTACACGGAATGCTTTCATGTTGCTGTTGTGACTTCTGGGTCCCTCTATACTTGTGTCCCTGTTCTTAGGGATTCTCTGGGGTTCCATCAAGGAAATCAAGGCTCCTTTCTTTTTGACGAGAAACACGAAATTACTCTCCAATCGATGAATGGGAATCGAGCCTCTTCTCACAGCGTGGAGAAAGTTTCATGTTTTTTTCGAGTTGCAGCAGGAACCTTGGGAATATTCTCGAGTTAAGATGGGGATGGCCCTTCAAAACTCGGGTTTGTTCAGCGATGTCAGGACTCTTGTCTAGTTGCTTGGGACACCTCGATATTCTCCTCGACGTTTGGCAGGGCATTAGGGACGCCTCTCGAGGTGAGGCGTGAGACCCAGGTTCCCTTTCCAGTTGTCACATGGATATTGGAATTCCTGTCAATCTTCAAGCAGACTCAGGCATCGCCTCCTTTTGAAACATTGAACTCATTGAACTCGGGGTTCCTTGCGCATTGTCAAACGGATGTGAGGCATCCCGTCCAGATGAGGCGGCGAACTAGGGCTTTCTCTAGGGTCTCCACAGGGGATTCAGATATCCCTTCATCTTGTGAGATGAAAGACGAACCTGATGAAAGACGAACCTGCATTCAAGTCACTGAAGGAAATCGGCCTTATTTTGTGTCAGGGCACCTGTGTGTCCGTTCTTCTTGGGACAGCAAACTTAGATTCCCCCTCACATACCTACGGCTGAGAGATGCCGCATCTTAAGGTGCTTGTGGAATGTCTTCATTCTTCTTGAGACGGTGCCAGGGATTCCGCTCTCATCTTGAGATGATTTGGAGTACACTTAGCTTTTCTCCATTTGCGGGGCTGAACTTGGTGTTCCTCTAGACATTGGTTGTTGAATTCGGGGAATCTCTGGAGTTGCCTAAAGGAAGTTAAGTCCCTTGTCGTGTTTGATGGGGAATGTGGGATGGCTCTGGAGCAAATGCAGCGCAATCGGGCCTCATCTTGGTTGATTTTGTACACGTACACGGATCTCTTTACGTGTTGCTGCGGTGACGTCAGGGCACCTATAGACTTGTGACAGTGTTCTTGGGGACTCTCCGAAGTTCCATCCAGGAAGTCCAGACTCCTTTCATGTTTGAAAGGGGAACACATTGCTCTTGCTCTGCATGCACTGCAGGGGAATCAGGCCTCATCTGGCAGCGAGAAGGAAGTCTCGTGGTTTTTCTCGAGTTGCGGTGGAAATCTGAGGTATATTCTCGAGTTAGGACGTGAATGGCCCTTCAAAACTCGTGTTTATTCCGTGATGTCAGGAGTTATGTGTCGTTGCCAGGAACACATCGGGATTCTCCTTGCGATTTGGCAGGGCAATAGGGACCCCTCTTTATTTGAGTCTTGGGACCCAGGTTCCTTTTCCAGGTGCCACAGTGATATTGGGATTCCTATCAGTTTTCAATGGGATTCAGGCATCGTCTCCTTTGGAAGCATTGAACTCCAAGTTCCTTTCGAATTTTCAAAGGCATGTGAGGCCTCCTGTCGAGATGAGGCGGGGAACTACTGCTTTCTCTAAAGTCTCCACAGGGGATTCAGACATCCCTTCACCTTGTGAAATTAAAGACGATCCTGCATTCCAATCACTGCAGGAAATCCGGCCTTATTTCGAGTCAGGGCATCTCGGTGTCCATTCCACTTGGGGCAGCACACTCAGGATCTCTCTTACATTCCTATAGCTGAGAAACTCCTCGTCTTGAGGTGCTGTAGAAAGTTGGCATTCATGTGAGTCGAGCCCATGGAGTCATCTCTACTCTCGATTAGATTTGTGGTACACGGAGCTTTCGTCGAGTTGCTGTGCTAAACTTGGTGTTCCTCTAGAGTTGGGACGGTGTTCCCGGGTTATCTCCGGAGTTGATTAAGGAAAGACAAGCCACTTGTGTTTGATGTTGATGGCAGAATGGCTCTGGATCTAATGCAGGGGATTCAGGCCTCATCTCGAGTTTATATGAGGGTACATGGAATGCTTTCATGTTGCTGTTGTGACGTCTGGGTCCCTCTATACTTGTGTCCCTGTTCTTAGGGATTCTCTGGGGTTCCATCAAGGAAGTCAAGGCTCCTTTTTTTTGACGAGAAACACGAAATTACTCTCCAATCGATGAATGGGAATCGAGCTCTCTTCTCACAGTGTGGAGAAGTCTCATGTTTTTTTTCTCGAGTTGCAGCAGGAACCTTGGGAATATTCTCGAGTTAAGATGGGGATGGCCCTTCAAAACTCGGGTTTGTTCAGCGACGTCAGGACTCTTGTCTAGTTGCTTGGGACACCTCGATATTCTCCTCGACGCTTGGCAGGGCATTAGGGACGCCTCTCGAGGTGTGGCGTGAGACCCAGGTTCCCTTTCCAGTTGCCACAGGGATATTGGAATTCCTGTCAATCTTCAAGCAGACTCAGGCATCGCCTCGTTTTGAAACATTGAGCTCATTGAACTCGGGGTTCCTTGCACGTTGTCAAAGGTATGTGAGGCATCCCGTCCAGATGAGGCGGCGAACTAGGGCTTTCTCTAGGGTCTCCACAGGGGATTCAGACATCCCTTCATCTTTGTGAGATGAAAGACGAACCTGCATTCAAGTCACTGCAGGGAAATCCGGCCTTATTTCGAGTCAGGGCACCTCGGTGTCCGTTCTTCTTGAGGCAGCAAACTTAGATTCCCCCTCACATACCTACTGCTGAGAGATGCCTCATCTTAAAGTGCTTGTGGAATGTCTTCATTCCTCTTGAGACGGTGCCAGGGATTCCGCTCTCATCTTGAGAGGATTTGGTGTACACTTAGCTTTTCTCCATTTGCGGGGCTGAACTTGGTGTTCTTCTAGACTTTGGTTGTTGATTTCGGGGAATCTCTGGAGTTGCCTAAAGGAAGTTAAGTCCCTTGTCTTGTTTGATGGGAAATGTGGGATGGCTCTGGAACCAATGCAGCGCAATCAGGCCTCATCTTGAGATGATTTCAGGTACACGGATCTCTTTCGTGTTGCTGCGGTGACCTCAGGGCCCCTATAGACTTGTGACAGTGTTCTTGGGGACTCTCTGAAGTTCCATCCAGGAAGTGCAGACACCTTTCTTGTTTGAAAGGGGAACACGGAATTGCTCTGCATGCACTGCAGGGGAATCTGGCCTCATCTGGCAGCGGGGGGGAAGTCTCGTGGTTTTGCTCGTGTTGCGGCGGGAACCTGGGTTATATTCTGGAGTTAGGACGTGGATGGCGCTTCAAAACCCGTGTTTATTCCGTGATGTCAGGAGTCATGTCTCGTTGCCAGGGACACATCGGGATTCTCCTTGAGGATTGGCAGGGCAATAGGGACCCCTCTTTATTTGAGACTTGGGACACTGGTTCCTTTTCCAGGTGCCACAGTGATATTGGGATTCCTATCAGTTTTCAATGGGATGCAGGCATCGTCTCTTTGGAAGCATTGAACTCCAAGTTCCTTTCGAATTTTCAAAGGCATGTGAGGCCTCCTGTCGAGATGAGGCGGGGAACTACTGCTTTCTCTAAAGTCTCCACAGGGGATTCAGACACATCCCTTCACCTTGTGAAATTAAAGACGATCCTGCATTCACTGCAAATCACTGCAGGGAAATCCGGCCTTATTTCGAGTCAGGGCATCTCGGTGTCCATTCCACTTGGGACAGCACACTCAGGATCTCTCTTACATTCCTATAGCTGAGAAACTCCTCGTCTTGAGGTGCTGTAGAAAGTTGGCATTCATGTGAGTCGAGCCCATGGAGTCATCTCTCTACTCGAGGTTATTTGTGGTATCACGGAGCTTTCCTCGTGTTGTGTGCTAAACTTGGTGTTCCTCTGGAGTTGGGACGGTGTTCCCGGGTTATCTCCGGAGTTGATTAAGGAAAGACAAGCCACTTGTGTTTGATGTTGATGGCAGAATGGCTCTGGATCTAATGCAGGGGATTCAGGCCTCATCTCGAGATGATATGAGGGTACACGGAATGCTTTCATGTTGCTGTTGTGACTTCTGGGTCCCTCTATACTTGTGTCCCTGTTCTTAGGGATTCTCTGGGGTTCCATCAAGGAAATCAAGGCTCCTTTCTTTTTGACGAGAAACACAAAATTACTCTCCAATCGATGAATGGGAATCGAGCCTCTTCTCACAGTGTGGAGAAAGTTTCATGGTTTTTTTTGAGTTGCAGCAGGAACCTTGGGAATATTCTCGAGTTAAGATGGGGATGGCCCTTCAAAACTCGGGTTTGTTCAGCGATGTCAGGACTCTTGTCTAGTTGCTTGGGACACCTCGATATTCTCCTCGACGTTTGGCAGGGCATTAGGGACGCCTCTCGAGGTGAGGCGTGAGACCCAGGTTCCCTTTCCAGTTGTCACATGGATATTGGAATTCCTGTCAATCTTCAAGCAGACTCAGGCATCGCCTCCTTTTGAAACATTGAACTCATTGAACTCGGGGTTCCTTGCGCATTGTCAAACGGATGTGAGGCATCCCGTCCAGATGAGGCGGCGAACTAGGGCTTTCTCTAGGGTCTCCACAGGGGATTCAGATATCCCTTCATCTTGTGAAATGAAAGACGAACCTGCATTCAAGTCACTGAAGGAAATCCGGCCTTATTTTGTGTCAGGGCACCTCTGTGTCCGTTCTTCTTGGGACAGCAAACTTAGATTCCCCCTCACATACCTACTGCTGAGAGATGCCTCATCTTAAGGTGCTTGTGGAATGTCTTCATTCTTCTTGAGACGGTGCCAGGGATTCCGCTCTCATCTTGAGATGATTTGGTGTACACTTAGCTTTTCTCCATTTGCGGGGCTGAACTTGGTGTTCCTCTAGACTTTGGTTGTTGAATTTCGGGGAATCTCTGGAGTTGCCTAAAGGAAGTTAAGTCCCTTGTCGTGTTTGATGGGGAATGTGGGATGGCTCTGGAGCAAATGCAGCGCAATCGGGCCTCATCTTGGGTTGATTTCGTGTACACGGATCTTTACGTGTTGCTGCGGTGACGTCAGGGCCCTATAGACTTGTGACAGTGTTCTTGGGGACTCTCCGAAGTTCCATCCAGGAAGTCCAGACTCCTTTCATGTTTGAAAGGGGGGGAATTGCACTGAATTGCTCTGCATGCACTGCAGGGGAATCAGGCCTCATCTGGCAGCGAGAAGGAAGTCTCGTGGTTTTTTCTCGAGTTGAGGGCGGGAATCTGAGGTATATTCTCGAGTTAGGACGTGAATGGCCCTTCAAAACTCGTGATTATTCCGTGATGTCAGGAGTTATGTGTCGTTGCCAGGAACACATCGGGATTCTCCTTGCGATTTGGCAGGGCAATAGGGACCCCTCTTTATTTGAGTCTTGGGACCCAGGTTCCTTTTCCAGGTGCCACAGTGATATTGGGATTCCTATCAGTTTTCAATGGGATTCAGGCATCGTCTCCTTTGGAAGCATTGAACTCCAAGTTCCTTTCGAATTTTCAAAGGCATGTGAGGCCTCCTGTCGAGATGAGGCGGGGAACTACTGCTTTCTCTAAAGTCTCCACAGGGGATTCAGACATCCCTTCACCTTGTGAAATTAAAGACGATCCTGCATTCCAATCACTGCAGGGAAATCCGGCCTTATTTCGAGTCAGGGCATCTCGGTGTCCATTCCACTTGGCACAGCACACTCAGGATCTCTCTTACATTCCTATAGCTGAGAAAACTCCTCGTCTTGAGTGTGCTGTATGAAAGTTGGCATTCATGTGAGTCGAGCTCATGGAGTCATCTCTACTCTCGATTAGATTTGTGGTACACGGAGCTTTCGTCGTGTTGCTGTGCTAAACTTGGTGTTCCTCTAGAGTTGGGACGGTGTTCCCGGGTTATCTCCGGAGTTGATTAAGGAAAGACAAGCCACTTGTGTTTGATGTTGATGGCAGAATGGCTCTGGATCTAATGCAGGGGATTCAGGCCTCATCTCGAGTTTATATGAGGGTACATGGAATGCTTTCATGTTGCTGTTGTGACGTCTGGGTCCCTCTATACTTGTGTCCCTGTTCTTAGGGATTCTCTGGGGTTCCATCAAGGAAGTCAAGGCTCCTTTCTTTTTGACGAGAAACACGAAAACACGAAATTACTCTCCAATCGATGAATGGGAATCGAGCCTCTTCTCACAGTGTGGAGAAGTCTCATTTTTTCTCGAGTTGCAGCAGGAACCTTGGGAATATTCTCGAGTTAAGATGGGGATGGCCCTTCAAAACTCGGGTTTGTTCAGCGACGTCAGGACTCTTGTCTAGTTGCTTGGGACACCTCGATATTCTCCTCGACGCTTGGCAGGGCATTAGGGACGCCTCTCGAGGTGTGGCGTGAGACCCAGGTTCCCTTTCCAGTTGCCACAGGGATATTGGAATTCCTGTCAATCTTCAAGCAGACTCAGGCATCGCCTCGTTTTGAAACATTGAGCTCATTGAACTCGGGGTTCCTTGCACGTTGTCAAAGGTATGTGAGGCATCCCGTCCAGATGAGGCGGCGAACTAGGGCTTTCTCTAGGGTCTCCACAGGGGATTCAGACATCCCTTCATCTTGTGAGATGAAAGACGAACTTTCATTCAAGTCACTGCAGGGAAATCCGGCCTTATTTCGAGTCAGGGCAGTCAGGGCGTTCTTCTGTGTCCGTTCTTCTTGAGGCAGCAAACTTATTCCCCCCCCTCACATACCTACTGCTGAGAGCTTCTCATCTTGTGGTGTGCTTGTGGAATGTCTTCATTCTCTTGAGACGGTGCCAGGGATTCCGCTCTCATCTTGAGAGGATTTGTGTACACTTGTACACTTAGCTTTTCTCCATTTGCGGGGCTGAACTTGGTGTTCTTCTAGACTTTGGTTGTTGATTTCGGGGAATCTCTGGAGTTGCCTAAAGGAAGTTAAGTCCCTTGTTTGTTTGATGGGGAATGTGGGATGGCTCTGGAACCAATGCAGCGCAATCAGGGCCTCATCTTGAGATGATTTCAGGTACACGGATCTCTTTCGTGTTGCTGCGGTGACCTCAGGGCCCCTATAGACTTGTGACAGTGTTCTTGGGGACTCTCTGAAGTTCCATCCAGGAAGTGCAGACACCTTTCTTGTTTGAAAGGGGAACACGGAATTGCTTGCTCTGCATGCACTGCAGGGGAATCTGGCCTCATCTGGCAGCGAGGGGGAAGTCTCGTGGTTTTTTGCTCGTGTTGCGGCGGGAACCTGGGTATATTCTCGAGTTAGGACGTGGATGGATGGCCTTCAAAACTCGTGTTTATTCCGTGATGTCAGGAGTCATGTCTCGTTGCCAGGGACACATCGGGATTCTCCTTGAGGATTTGGCAGGGCAATAGGGACCCCTCTTTATTTGAGACTTGGGACACTGGTTCCTTTTCCAGGTGCCACAGTGATATTGGGATTCCTATCAGTTTTCAATGGGATGCAGGCATCGTCTCTTTGGAAGCATTGAACTCCAAGTTCCTTTCGAATTTTCAAAGGCATGTGAGGCCTCCTGTCGAGATGAGGCGGGGAACTACTGCTTTCTCTAAAGTCTCCACAGGGGATTCAGACATCCCTTCACCTTGTGAAATTAAAGACGATCCTGCATTCAATCACTGCAGGGAAATCCGGCCTTATTTCGATTTCGAGTCAGGGCATCTCGGTGTCCATTCCACTCAGGGGGGCACAGCACACTCAGGATCTCTCTTACATTCCTATAGCTGAGAAACTCCTCGTCTTGAGGTGCTGTAGAAAGTTGGCATTCATGTGAGTCGAGCCCATGGAGTCATCTCTACTCTCGATTTATTTGTGGTACACGGAGCTTTCTCGTGTTGTGTGCTAAACTTGGTGTTCTCTGGAGTTGGGACGGTGTTCCGGGTTATCTCCGGAGTTGATTAAGGAAAGACAAGCCACTTGTGTTTGATGTTGATGGCAGAATGGCTCTGGATCTAATGCAGGGGATTCAGGCCTCATCTCGAGATTATATGAGGGTACACGGAATGCTTTCATGTTGCTGTTGTGACGTCTGGGTCCCTCTATACTTGTGTCCCTGTTCTTAGGGATTCTCTGGGGTTCCATCAAGGAAGTCAAGGCTCCTTTCTTTTTGACGAGAAACACGAAATTACTCTCCAATCGATGAATGGGAATCGATCGAGCCTCTTCTCACAGTGTGGAGAAGTTTTTCTCATTTTTTTTTTCTCGAGTTGCAGCAGGAACCTTGGGAATATTCTCGAGTTAAGATGGGGATGGCCCTTCAAAACTCGGGTTTGTTCAGCGATGTCAGGACTCTTGTCTAGTTGCTTGGGACACCTCGATATTCTCCTCGACGCTTGGCAGGGCATTAGGGACGCCTCTCGAGGTGTGGCGTGAGACCCAGGTTCCCTTTCCAGTTGTCACATGGATATTGGAATTCCTGTCAATCTTCAAGCAGACTCAGGCATCGCCTCGTTTTGAAACATTGAGCTCATTGAACTCGGGGTTCCTTGCACGTTGTCAAAGGATGTGAGGCATCCCGTCCAGATGAGGCGGCGAACTAGGGCTTTCTCTAGGGTCTCCACAGGGGATTCAGACATCCCTTCATCTTGTGAGATGAAAGACGAACCTGCATTCAAGTCACTGCAGGGAAATCCGGCCTTATTTCGAGTCAGGGCACCTCGGTGTCCGTGTGTCCGTTCTTCTTGAGGCAGCAAACTTAGATTCCCCCCCTCACATACCTACTGCTGAGAGATGCCTCATCTTAAAGTGCTTGTGGAATGTCTTCATTCCTCTTGAGACGGTGCCAGGGATTCCGCTCTCATCTTGAGAGGATTTGGTGTACACTTAGCTTTTCTCCATTTGCGGGGCTGAACTTGTGTGTTCTTCTAGACTTTGGTTGTTGATTTCGGGGAATCTCTGGAGTTGCCTAAAGGAAGTTAAGTCCCTTGTCTTGTTTGATGGGAAATGTGGGATGGCTCTGGAACCAATGCAGCGCAATCAGGCCTCATCTTGAGATGATTTCAGGTACACGGATCTCTTTCGTGTTGCTGCGGTGACCTCAGGGCCCCTATAGACTTGTGACAGTGTTCTTGGGGACTCTCTGAAGTTCCATCCAGGAAGTGCAGACACCTTTCTTGTTTGAAAGGGGAACACGGAATTGCTCTGCATGCACTGCAGGGGAATCTGGCCTCATCTGGCAGCGAGGGGGAAGTCTCGTGGTTTTTTTTGCTCGGGTGGGTTGCGGCGGGAACTGGGGTATATTCTGGAGTTAGGACGTGGATGGCCTTCAAAAACCCGTGTTTATTCCGTGATGTCAGGAGTCATGTCTCGTTGCCAGGGACACACATCGGGATTCTCCTTGAGGGTTGGCAGGGCAATAGGGACCCCTCTTTATTTGAGACTTGGGACACTGGTTCCTTTTCCAGGTGCCACAGTGATATTGGGATTCCTATCAGTTTTCAATGGGATGCAGGCATCGTCTCTTTGGAAGCATTGAACTCCAAGTTCCTTTCGAATTTTCAAAGGCATGTGAGGCCTCCTGTCGAGATGAGGGGGGGGAACTACTGCTTTCTCTAAAGTCTCCACAGGGGATTCAGACATCCCTTCACCTTGTGAAATTAAAGACGATCCTGCATTCAAATCACTGCAGGGAAATCCGGCCTTATTTCGAGTCAGGGCATCTCGGTGGTGTCCATTCCACTTGGGACAGCACACTCAGATCTCTCTCTCTTACATTCCTAGAAACTCCTCTGAGGTGCTGAAACTCCTCGTCTTGAGGTGCTGTAGAAAGTTGGCATTCATGTGAGTCGAGCCCATGGAGTCATCTCTACTCTCGAGGTTATTTGTGGTCACGGAGCTTTCCTCGTGTTGTGTGCTAAACTTGGTGTTCCTCTGGAGTTGGGACGGTGTTCCGGGGTTATCTAAGGAGTTGATTAAGGAAAGACAAGCCTTTGTGCTTGATGTTGATGGCAGAATGGCTCTGGATCTAATGCAGGGGATTCAGGCCTCATCTCGAGATGATATGAGGGTACACGGAATGCTTTCATGTTGCTGTTGTGACGTCTGGGTCCCTCTATACTTGTGTCCCGGTTCTTAGGGATTCTCTGGGGTTCCATCAAGGAAATCAAGGCTCCTTTTTTTTGACGAGAAACACGAAATTACTCTCCAATCGATGAATGGGAATCGAGCCTCTTCTCACAGTGGAGGAAAGTTTCATGGTTTTTTTCGAGTTGCAGCAGGAACCTTGGAAATATTCTCGAGTTAAGATGGGGATGGCCCTTCAAAACTCGGGTTTGTTCAGCGATGTCAGGACTCTTGTCTAGTTGCTTGGGACACCTCGATATTCTCCTCGACGTTTGGCAGGGCATTAGGGACGCCTCTCGAGGTGAGGCGTGAGACCCAGGTTCCCTTTCCAGTTGTCACATGGATATTGGAATTCCTGTCAATCTTCAAGCAGACTCAGGCATCGCCTCCTTTTGAAACATTGAACTCATTGAACTCGGGGTTCCTTGCGCATTGTCAAACGGATGTGAGGCATCCCGTCCAGATGAGGCGGCGAACTAGGGCTTTCTCTAGGGTCTCCACAGGGGATTCAGATATCCCTTCATCTTGTGAGATGAAAGACGAACCTGCATTCAAGTCACTGAAGGAAATCCGGCCTTATTTTTGTGTCAGGGCACCTCTGTGTCCGTTCTTCTTGGGACAGCAAACTTAGATTCCCCCTCACACGGCTGAGAGACGGCTGAGAGATGTGGAATGCATCTTAAGGTGCTTGTGGAATGTCTTCATTCTTCTTGAGAGGGTGCCAGGGATTCCTCTCTCATCTTGAGATGATTTGGAGTACACTTAGCTTTTCTCCATTTTGCGGGGCTGAACTTGGTGTTCCTCTAGACTTTGGTTGTTGAATTCGGGGAATCTCTGGAGTTGCCTAAAGGAAGTTAAGTCCCTTGTGTGTTTGATGGGGAATGTGGGATGGCTCTGGAGCAAATGCAGCGCAATCGGGCCTCATCTTGGTTGATTTCGTGTACACGGATCACTTACGTGTTGCTGCGGTGACGTCAGGGCCCCTATAGACTTGTGACAGTGTTCTTGGGGACTCTCCGAAGTTCCATCCAGGAAGTCCAGACTCCTTTTTGAAAGGGGAACACAGAATTGCTCTGCATGCACTGCAGGGGAATCAGGCCTCATCTGGCAGAGAAGGAAGTCTCGTGGTTTTTCTCGAGTTGCGGCGGGAATCTGGTATAATCTCTGGGGTATATTCTCGAGTTAGGACGTGAATGGCCCTTCAAAACTCGTATTTTATTCCGTGATGTCAGGAGTCATGTGTCGTTGCCAGGAACACATCGGGATTCTCCTTGCGATTTGGCAGGGCAATAGGGACCCCTCTTTATTTGAGTCTTGGGACCCAGGTTCCTTTTCCAGGTGCCACAGTGATATTGGGATTCCTATCAGTTTTCAATGGGATTCAGGCATCGTCTCCTTTGGAAGCATTGAACTCCAAGTTCCTTTCGAATTTTCAAAGGCATGTGAGGCCTCCTGTCGAGATGAGGCGGGGAACTACTGCTTTCTCTAAAGTCTCCACAGGGGATTCAGACATCCCTTCACCTTGTGAAATTAAAGACGATCCTGCATTCCAATCACTGCAGGGAAATCCGGCCTTATTTCGAGTCAGGGCATCTCGGTGTCCATTCCACTTGGGGCAGCACACTCAGGATCTCTCTTACATTCCTATAGCTGAGAACTCCTCGTCTTGAGGTGCTGTTGAGTGTGCTAGTAGTTGAAAGTTGGCATTCATGTGAGTCGACTCTCGATGGAGTCATCTCTACTCTCGATTAGATTTGTGGTACACGGAGCTTTCGTCGAGTTGCTGTGCTAAACTTGGTGTTCCTCTAGAGTTGGGACGGTGTTCCCGGGTTATCTCCGGAGTTGATTAAGGAAAGACAAGCCACTTGTGTTTGATGTTGATGGCAGAATGGCTCTGGATCTAATGCAGGGGATTCAGGCCTCATCTCGAGTTTATATGAGGGTACATGGAATGCTTTCATGTTGCTGTTGTGACGTCTGGGTCCCTCTATACTTGTGTCCCTGTTCTTAGGGATTCTCTGGGGTTCCATCAAGGAAGTCAAGGCTCCTTTCTTTTTGACGAGAAACACGAAATTACTCTCCAATCGATGAATGGGAATCGAGCCTCTTCTCACAGTGTGGAGAAGTCTCATGGTTTTTCTCGAGTTGCAGCAGGAACCTTGGGAATATTCTCGATTAAGATGGGGATGGGGATGGCCCTTCAAAACTCGGGTTTGTTCAGGACTCTTGACGTCAGGACTCTTGTCTAGTTGCTTGGGGACCTCCTCGATATTCTCCTCGACGCTTGGCAGGGCATTAGGGACGCCTCTCGAGGTGTGGCGTGAGACCCAGGTTCCCTTTCCAGTTGCCACAGGGATATTGGAATTCCTGTCAATCTTCAAGCAGACTCAGGCATCGCCTCGTTTTGAAACATTGAGCTCATTGAACTCGGGGTTCCTTGCACGTTGTCAAAGGTATGTGAGGCATCCCGTCCAGATGAGGCGGCGAACTAGGGCTTTCTCTAGGGTCTCCACAGGGGATTCAGACATCCCTTCATCTTGTGAGATGAAAGACGAACCTGCATTCAAGTCACTGCAGGGAAATCCGGCCTTATTTCGAGTCAGGGCACCTCGGTGTCCGTTCTTCTTGAGGCAGCAAACTTAGATTCCCCCTCACATACCTACTGCTGAGAGATGCCTCATCTTAAAGTGCTTGTGTGGAATCTTCTTCTTTCCTCTTGAGACGGTGCCAGGGATTCCGCTCTCATTTTGAGAGGATTTGGTGTACACTTAGCTTTTCTCCATTTGCGGGGCTGAACTTGGTGTTCTTCTAGACTTTGGTTGTTGATTTCGGGGAATCTCTGGAGTTGCCTAAAGGAAGTTAAGTCCCTTGTCTTGTTTGATGGGAAATGTGGGATGGCTCTGGAACCAATGCAGCGCAATCAGGCCTCATCTTGAGATGATTTCAGGTACACGGATCTCTTTCGTGTTGCTGCGGTGACCTCAGGGCCCCTATAGACTTGTGACAGTGTTCTTGGGGACTCTCTGAAGTTCCATCCAGGAAGTGCAGACACCTTTCTTGTTTGAAAGGGGAACACGGAATTGCTCTGCATGCACTGCAGGGGAATCTGGCCTCATCTGGCAGCGAGGGGGAAGTCTCGTGGTTTTGCTCGTGTTGCGGCGGGAACCTGGGGTATATTCTGGAGTTAGGACGTGGATGGCGCTTCAAAACCCGTATTTATTCCGTGATGTCAGGAGTCATGTCTCGTTGCCAGGGGGACACATCGGGATTCTCCTTGAGGGTTGGCAGGGCAATAGGGACCCCCCTCTTTATTTGAGACTTGGGACACTGGTTCCTTTTCCAGGTGCCACAGTGATATTGGGATTCCTATCAGTTTTCAATGGGATGCAGGCATCGTCTCTTTGGAAGCATTGAAAGTTCCAAGTTCGAATTTTCAAAGGCATGTGAGGCCTCCTGTCGAGATGAGGCGGGGAACTACTGCTTTCTCTAAAGTCTCCACAGGGGATTCAGACATCCCTTCACCTTGTGAAATTAAAGACGATCCTGCATTCAAATCACTGCAGGGAAATCCGGCCTTATTTCGAGTCAGGGCATCTCGGTGTCCATTCCACTTGGGACAGC
The DNA here is from genome assembly GCA_020976825.1 of Odocoileus hemionus. Taxonomy (NCBI): domain Eukaryota; kingdom Metazoa; phylum Chordata; class Mammalia; order Artiodactyla; family Cervidae; genus Odocoileus; species Odocoileus hemionus. Next base: position 24,193 of record JAJLRB010000874.1, on the reverse strand, counting down.
ACACTCAGGATCTCTCTTACATTCCTATAGCTGAGAAACTCCTCGTCTTGAGGTGCTGTAGAAAGTTGGCATTCATGTCGAGCCCATCGAGCCCATGGAGTCATCTCTACTCTCGAGGTTATTTGTGGATCACGGAGCTTTCCTCGTGTTGTGTGCTAAACTTGGTGTTCCTCTGGAGTTGGGACGGTGTTCCCGGGTTATCTCCGGAGTTGATTAAGGAAAGACAAGCCACTTGTGCTTGATGTTGATGGCAGAATGGCTCTGGATCTAATGCAGGGGATTCAGGCCTCATCTCGAGATGATATGAGGGTACACGGAATGCTTTCATGTTGCTGTTGTGACTTCTGGGTCCCTCTATACTTGTGTCCCTATACTTGTGTCCCGGTTCTTAGGGATTCTCTGGGTTCCATCAAGGAAATCAAGGCTCCTTTCTTTTTGACGAGAAACACGAAATTACTCTCCAATCGATGAATGGGAATCGAGCCTCTTCTCACAGTGGAGAAAGTTTCATGGTTTTTTTTTTTTTTTCGAGTTGCAGCAGGAACCTTGGGAATATTCTCGAGTTAAGATGGGGATGGCCCTTCAAAACTCGGGTTGTTCAGCGATGTCAGGACTCTTGTCTAGTTGCTTGGGACACCTCGATTTCTCCTCGACGTTTGGCAGGGCATTAGGGACGCCTCTCGAGGTGAGGCGTGAGACCCAGGTTCCCTTTCCAGTTGTCACATGGATATTGGAATTCCTGTCAATCTTCAAGCAGACTCAGGCATCGCCTCCTTTTGAAACATTGAACTCATTGAACTCGGGGTTCCTTGCGCATTGTCAAACGGATGTGAGGCATCCCGTCCAGATGAGGCGGCGAACTAGGGCTTTCTCTAGGGTCTCCACAGGGGATTCAGATATCCCTTCATCTTGTGAGATGAAAGACGAACCTGCATTCAAGTCACTGAAGGAAATCCGGCCTTTTTTTGTGTCAGGGCACCTCTGTGTCCGTTCTTCTTGGGACAGCAAACTTAGATTCCCCCTCACATACCTACGGCTGAGAGATGCCGCATCTTAAGGTGCTTGTGGAATGTCTTCATTCTTCTTGAGACGGTGCCAGGGATTCCGCTCTCATCTTGAGAGAATTTGGAGTACACTTAGCTTTTCTCCATTTGCGGGGCTGAACTTGGTGTTCCTCTAGACATTGGTTGTTGAATTCGGGGAATCTCTGGAGTTGCCTAAAGGAAGTTAAGTCCCTTGTGTGTTTGATGGGGAATGTGGCAATGGCTCTGGAGCAAATGCAGCGCAATCGGGCCTCATCTTGGGTTGATTTCGTGTACACGGATCACTTACGTGTTGCTGCGGTGACGTCAGGGACCTATAGACTTGGGCACCTATAGACTTGTGACAGTGTTCTTGGGGACTCTCCGAAGTTCCATCCAGGAAGTCCAGACTCCTTTCATGTTTGAAAGGGGAACACAGAATTGCTCTGCATGCACTGCAGGGGAATCAGGCCTCATCTGGCAGCGAGAAGGAAGTCTCGTGGTTTTTCTCGAGTTGCGGCGGGAATCTGAGGTATATTCTCGAGTTAGGACGTGAATGGCCCTTCAAAACTCGTGATTATTCCGTGATGTCAGGAGTTATGTGTCGTTGCCAGGAACACATCGGGATTCTCCTTGCGATTTGGCAGGGCAATAGGGACCCCTCTTTATTTGAGTCTTGGGACCCAGGTTCCTTTTCCAGGTGCCACAGTGATATTGGGATTCCTATCAGTTTTCAATGGGATTCAGGCATCGTCTCCTTTGGAAGCATTGAACTCCAAGTTCCTTTCGAATTTTCAAAGGCATGTGAGGCCTCCTGTCGAGATGAGGCGGGGAACTACTGCTTTCTCTAAAGTCTCCACAGGGGATTCAGACATCCCTTCACCTTGTGAAATTAAAGACGATCCTGCATTCCAATCACTGCAGGTAAATCCGGCCTTATTTCGAGTCAGGGCATCTCGGTGTCCATTCCACTTGGGCAGCACACTCAGGATCTCTCTTACATTCCTATAGCTGAGAAACTCCTCGTCTTGAGGTGCTGTAGAAAGTTGAAAGTTGGCATTCATGTGAGTCGAGCCCATGGAGTCATCTCTACTCTCGATTAGATTTGTGGTACACGGAGCTTTCGTCGAGTTGCTGTGCTAAACTTGGTGTTCCTCTAGAGTTGGGACGGTGTTCCCGGGTTATCTCCGGAGTTGATTAAGGAAAGACAAGCCACTTGTGTTTGATGTTGATGGCAGAATGGCTCTGGATCTAATGCAGGGGATTCAGGCCTCATCTCGAGATGTTTTATATGAGGGTACATGGAATGCTTTCATGTTGCTGTTGTGACGTCTGGGTCCCTCTATACTTGTGTCCCTGTTCTTAGGGATTCTCTGGGGTTCCATCAAGGAAGTCAAGGCTCCTTCTCTTTTTGACGAGAAACACGAAATTCTCTCCAATCGATGAATGGGAATCGAGCCTCTTCTCACAGTGTGGAGAAGTCTCATGGTTTTTTCTCGAGTTGCAGCAGGAACCTTGGGAATATTCTCGAGTTAAGATGGGGATGGCCCTTCGGGTTTGTTTTTCAGCGACGTCAGGACTCTTGTCTAGTTGCTTGGGACACCTCGATATTCTCCTCGACGCTTGGCAGGGCATTAGGGGGACGCCTCGTGAGAGGTGTGGCGTGAGACCCAGGTTCCCTTTCCAGTTGCCACAGGGATATTGGAATTCCTGTCAATCTTCAAGCAGACTCAGGCATCGCCTCGTTTTGAAACATTGAGCTCATTGAACTCGGGGTTCCTTGCACGTTGTCAAAGGTATGTGAGGCATCCCGTCCAGATGAGGCGGCGAACTAGGGCTTTCTCTAGGGTCTCCACAGGGGATTCAGACATCCCTTCATCTTGTGAGATGAAAGACGAACCTGCATTCAAGTCACTGCAGGGAAATCCGGCCTTATTTCGAGTCAGGGCACCTCGGTGTCCGTTCTTCTTGAGGCAGCAAACTTAGATTCCCCCTCACATACCTACTGCTGAGAGATGCCTCATCTTAAAGTGCTTGTGGAATGTCTTCATTCCTCTTGAGACGGTGCCAGGGATTCCGCTCTCATCTTGAGAGGATTTGGTGACTTAGGATTTGGTGTACACTTAGCTTCTTTTTCTCCATTTGCGGGGCTGAACTTGGTGTTCTTCTAGACTTTGGTTGTTGATTTCGGGGAATCTCTGGAGTTGCCTAAAGGAAGTTAAGTCCCTTGTCTTGTTTGATGGGAAATGTGGGATGGCTCTGGAACCAATGCAGCGCAATCAGGCCTCATCTTGAGATGATTTCAGGTACACGGATCTCTTTCGTGTTGCTGCGGTGACCTCAGGGCCCCTATAGACTTGTGACAGTGTTCTTGGGGACTCTCTGAAGTTCCATCCAGGAAGTGCAGACACCTTTCTTGTTTGAAAGGGGAACACGGAATTGCTCTGCATGCACTGCAGGGGAATCTGGCCTCATCTGGCAGCGAGGGGGAAGTCTCGTGGTTTTGCTCGTGTTGCGGCGGGAACCTGGGGTATATTCTGGAGTTAGGACGTGGATGGCGCTTCAAAACCCGTGTTTATTCCGTGATGTCAGGAGTCATGTCTCGTTGTCAGGGTTGCCGGGGACTTGAGGGTTCGGGATTCTCCTTGAGGGTTGGCAGGGCAATAGGGACCCCTCTTTATTTGAGACTTGGGACACTGGTTCCTTTTCCAGGTGCCACAGTGATATGGGATTCCTATCAGCATTTTTCAATGGGATGCAGGCATCGTCTCTTTGGAAGCATTGAACTCCAAGTTCCTTTCGAATTTTCAAAGGCATGTGAGGCCTCCTGTCGAGATGAGGCGGGGAACTACTGCTTTCTCTAAAGTCTCCACAGGGGATTCAGACATCCCTTCACCTTGTGAAATTAAAGACGATCCTGCATTCAAATCACTGCAGGGAAATCCGGCCTTATTTCGAGTCAGGGCATCTCGGTGTCCATTCCACTTGGGACAGCACACTCAGGATCTCTCTTACATTCCTATAGCTGAGAAACTCCTCGTCTTGAGGTGCTGTAGAAAGTTGGCATTCATGTGAGTCGAGCCCATGGAGTCATCTCTACTCTCGAGGTTATTTGTGGATCACGGAGTTTTCCTCGTGTTGTGTGCTAAACTTGGTGTTCCTCTGGAGTTGGGACGGTGTTCCCGGGTTATCTCCGGAGTTGATTAAGGAAAGACAAGCCACTTGTGCTTGATGTTGATGGCAGAATGGCTCTGGATCTAATGCAGGGGATTCAGGCCTCATCTCGAGATGATATGAGGGTACACGGAATGCTTTCATGTTGCTGTTGTGACTTCTGGGTCCCTCTATACTTGTGTCCCGGTTCTTAGGGATTCTCTGGCGTTCCATCAAGGAAATCAAGGCTCCTTTCTTTTTGACGAGAAACACGAAATTACTCTCCAATCGATGAATGGGAATCGAGCCTCTTCTCACAGCGTGGAGAAAGTTTCATGGTTTTTTTTTTTTCGAGTTGCAGCAGGAACCTTGGGAATATTCTCGAGTTAAGATGGGGATGGCCCTTCAAAACTCGGGTTTGTTCAGCGATGTCAGGACTCTTGTCTAGTTGCTTGGGACACCTCGATATTCTCCTCGACGTTTGGCAGGGCATTAGGGACGCCTCTCGAGGTGAGGCGTGAGACCCAGGTTCCCTTTCCATGTTGTCATATTGGAATTCCTGTCAATCCTGTCAATTCTCAGGCTGTCAATCTTCAAGCAGACTCAGGCATCGCCTCTTTTGAAACATTGAACTCATTGAACTCGGGGTTCCTTGCGCATTGTCAAACGGATGTGAGGCATCCCGTCCAGATGAGGGCGGCGAACTAGGGCTTCACAGGGGGTCTCCACAGGGGATCAGATATCCCTTCATCTTGTGAGATGAAAGACGAACCTGCATTCAAGTCACTGAAGGAAATTTGCCTTATTTTTGTGTCAGGGCTCTGTGTGTCCGTTCTTCTTGGGACAGCAAACTTAGATTCCCCCTCACATACCTACGGCTGAGAGATGCCGCATCTTAAGGTGCTTGTGGAATGTCTTCATTCTTCTTGAGACGGTGCCAGGGATTCCGCTCTCATCTTGAGATGATTGGAGTACACACTTAGCTTTTCTCCATTTGCGGGGCTTTTCTCCATTTGGTTGGGCTGAACTTGGTGTTAGACTCTAGACATTGGTTTTGAATTCGGGGAATCTCTGGAGTTGCCTAAAGGAAGTTAAGTCCCTTGTGTGTTTGATGGGGAATGTGGGATGGCTCTGGAGCAAATGCAGCGCAATCGGGCCTCATCTTGGGTTGATTTCGTGTACACGGATCACTTACGTGTTGCTGCGGTGACGTCAGGGCACCTATAGACTTGTGACAGTGTTCTTGGGGACTCTCCGAAGTTCCATCCAGGAAGTCCAGACTCCTTTCATGTTTGAAAGGGGAACACAGAATTGCTCTGCATGCACTGCAGGGGAATCAGGCCTCATCTGGCAGCGAGAAGGAAGTCTCGTGGTGGTTTTTCTCGAGTTGCGGCGGGAATCTGAGGTATATTCTCGAGTTAGGACGTGAATGGCCCTTCAAAACTCGTGATTATTCCGTGATGTCAGGAGTTATGTGTCGTTGCCAGGAACCATCGGGATTCTCCTTGCGATTTGGCAGGGCAATAGGGACCCCTCTTTTTTTGGGACCCAGGTTCCTTTTCCAGGTGCCCAGGATATTGGGATTTTTCAGTTTTGGATTCATTGATATTGGGATTCCTATCAGTTTTCAATGGGATTCAGGCATCGTCTCCTTTGGAAGCATTGAACTCCAAGTTCCTTTCGAATTTTCAAAGGCATGTGAGGCCTCCTGTCGAGATGAGGCGGGGAACTACTGCTTTCTCTAAAGTCTCCACAGGGGATTCAGACATCCCTTCACCTTGTGAAATTAAAGACGATCCTGCATTCCAATCACTGCAGGTAAATCCGGCCTTATTTCGAGTCAGGGCATCTCGGTGTCCATTCCACTTGGGGCAGCACACTCAGGATCTCTCTTACATTCCTATAGCTGAGAAACTCCTCGTCTTGAGGTGCTGTAGAAAGTTGGCATTCATGTGAGTCGAGCCTCATGGAGTCATCTCTACTCTCGATTAGATTTGTGGTACACGGGTTGTCGTGTTGCTGTGCTAAACTTGGTGTTCCTCTAGAGTTGGGACGGTGTTCCCGGGTTAATCTCCGGAGTTGATTAAGGAAAGACAAGCCACTTGTGTTTGATGTTGATGGCAGAATGGCTCTGGATCTAATGCAGGGGATTCAGGCCTCATCTCGAGTTTATATGAGGGTACATGGAATGCTTTCATGTTGCTGTTGTGACGTCTGGGTCCCTCTATACTTGTGTCCCTGTTCTTAGGGATTCTCTGGGGTTCCATCAAGGAAGTCAAGGCTCCTTTCTTTTTGACGAGAAACACGAAATTACTCTCCAATCGATGAATGGGAATCGAGCCTCTTCTCACAGTGTGGAGAAGTCTCATGGTTTTTCTCGAGTTGCAGCAGGAACCTTGGGAATATTCTCGAGTTAAGATGGGGATGGCCCTTCAAAACTCGGGTTTGTTCAGCGACGTCAGGACTCTTGTCTAGTTGCTTGGGACACCTCGATATTCTCCTCGACCTTGGCAGGGCATTAGGGGGCCTCTCGATGTGTGGGTGAGACCCAGGTTCCTCTTTCCAGTTGTGATATTGAATTCCGTGAGACCCAGGTTCCCTTTCCAGTTGCCACAGGGATATTGGAATTCCTGTCAATCTTCAAGCAGACTCAGGCATCGCCTCGTTTTGAAACATTGAGCTCATTGAACTCGGGGTTCCTTGCACGTTGTCAAAGGTATGTGAGGCATCCCGTCCAGATGAGGCGGCGAACTAGGGCTTTCTCTAGGGTCTCCACAGGGGATTCAGACATCCCTTCATCTTGTGAGATGAAAGACGAACCTGCATTCAAGTCACTGCAGGGAAATCCGGCCTTATTTCGAGTCAGGGCACCTCGGTGTCCGTTCTTCTTGAGGCAGCAAACTTAGATTCCCCCTCACATATCTACTGCTGAGAGATGCCTCATCTTAAAGTGCTTGTGGAATGTCTTCATTCCTCTTGAGACGGTGCCAGGGATTCCGCTCTCATCTTGAGAGGATTTGGTGTACACTTAGCTTTTCTCCTTTTGCGGGGCTGAACTTTGTGTTCTTCTAGACTTTGGTTGTTGATTTCGGGGAATCTCTGGAGTTGCCTAAAGGAAGTTAAGTCCCTTGTCTTGTTTGATGGGAAATGTGGGATGGCTCTGGAACCAATGCAGCGCAATCAGGCCTCATCTTGAGATGATTTCAGGTACACGGATCTCTTTCGTGTTGCTGCGGTGACCTCAGGGCCCCTATAGACTTGTGACAGTGTTCTTGGGGACTCTCTGAAGTTCCATCCAGGAAGTGCAGACACCTTTCTTGTTTGAAAGGGGAACACGGAATTGCTCTGCATGCACTGCAGGGGAATCTGGCCTCATCTGGCAGCGAGGGGGAAGTCTCGTGGTTTTGCTCGTGTTGCGGCGGGAACCTGGGTATATTCTGGAGTTAGGACGTGGATGGCGCTTCAAAACCCGTGTTTATTCCGTGATGTCAGGAGTCATGTCTCGTTGCCAGGGACACATCGGGATTCTCCTTGAGGGTTGGCAGGGCAATAGGGGGACCCCTTTTATTTGAGACTTGGGACACTGGTTCCTTTTCCAGGTGCCACAGTGATATTGGGATTCCTATCAGTTTTCAATGGGATGCAGGCATCGTCTCTTTGGAAGCATTGAACTCCAAGTTCCTTTCGAATTTTCAAAGGCATGTGAGGCCTCCTGTCGAGATGAGGCGGGGAACTACTGCTTTCTCTAAAGTCTCCACAGGGGATTCAGACATCCCTTCACCTTGTGAAATTAAAGACGATCCTGCATTCAAATCACTGCAGGGAAATCCGGCCTTATTTCGAGTCAGGGCATCTCGGTGTCCATTCCACTTGGGACAGCACACTCAGGATCTCTCTTACATTCCTATAGCTGAGAAACTCCTCGTCTTGAGGTGCTGTAGAAAGTTGGCATTCATGTGAGTCGAGCCCATGGAGTCATCTCTACTCTCGAGGTTATTTGTGGATCACGGAGCTTTCCTCGTGTTGTGTGCTAAACTTGGTGTTCCTCTGGAGTTGGGACGGTGTTCCCGGGTTATCTCCGGAGTTGATTAAGGAAAGACAAGCCACTTGTGCTTGATGTTGATGGCAGAATGGCTCTGGATCTAATGCAGGGGATTCAGGCCTCATCTCGATGATGATATGAGGGTACACGGAATGCTTTCATGTTGCTGTTGTGACTTCTGGGTCCCTCTATACTTGTGTCCCGGTTCTTAGGGATTCTCTGGCGTTCCATCAAGGAAATCAAGGCTCCTTTCTTTTTGACGAGAAACACGAAATTACTCTCCAATCGATGAATGGGAATCGAGCCTCTTCTCACAGCGTGGAGAAAGTTTCATGGTTTTTTTTCGAGTTGCAGCAGGAACCTTGGGAAATTTCTCGAGTTAAGATGGGGATGGCCCTTCAAAACTCGGGTTTGTTCAGCGATGTCAGGACTCTTGTCTAGTTGCTTGGGACACCTCGATATTCTCCTCGACGTTTGGCAGGGCATTAGGGACGCCTCTCTCGAGGTGAGTGCGTGAGACCCAGGTTCCAGTTTCCAGTTTTCACATGGATATTGGAATTCCTGTCATGGAAAGCAGAATTCAGCCTGACTCAATCTTGAAAATTGCACTCATTGAAGGCATCGCCTCCTTTTGAAACATTGAACTCATTGAACTCGGGGTTCCTTGCGCATTGTCAAACGGATGTGAGGCATCCGTCCAGATGAGGCGGCGAACTAGGGCTTTCTCTAGGGTCTCCACAGGGGATTCAGATATCCCTTCATCTTGTGAGATGAAAGACGAACCTGCATTCAAGTCACTGAAGGAAATCCGGCCTTATTTTGTGTCAGGGCACCTCTGTGTCCGTTCTTCTTGGGACAGCAAACTTAGATTCCCCCTCACATACCTACGGCTGAGAGATGCCGCATCTTAAGGTGCTTGTGGAATGTCTTCATTCTTCTTGAGACGGTGCCAGGGATTCCGCTCTCATCTTGAGATGATTTGGAGTACACTTAGCTTTTCTCCATTTGCGGGGCTGAACTTGGTGTTCCTCTAGACATTGTTGTTTGAATTCGGGGAATTCGGGGAATCTCTGGAGTTGCCTAAAGGAAGTTAAGTTTGTCCCTTGGGTGATTGATGGGGAATGTGGGATGGCTCTGGGGCAAATGGGCGCAATGGGGCCTCATCTTGGGTTGATTTCGTGTACACGGATCACTTACGTGTTGCTGCGGTGACGTCAGGGCACCTATAGACTTGTGACAGTGTTCTTGGGGACTCTCCGAAGTTCCATCCAGGAAGTCCAGACTCCTTTCATGTTTGAAAGGGGAACACAGAATTGCTCTGCATGCACTGCAGGGGAATCAGGCCTCATCTGGCAGCGAGAAGGAAGTCTCGTGGTTTTTTCTCGAGTTGCGGCGGGAATCTGAGGTATATTCTCGAGTTAGGACGTGAATGGCCCTTCAAAACTCGTGATTATTCCGTGATGTCAGGAGTTATGTGTCGTTGCCAGGAACACATCGGGATTCTCCTTGCGATTTGGCAGGGCAATAGGGACCCCTCTTTATTTGAGTCTTGGGACCAGGTTCCTTTTTTCCTTTTCCAGGTGCCACAGTGATATTGGGATTCCTATCAGTTTTCAATGGGATTCATCATTTTCTTTGGAAGCATTGAACTCCAGTTCGTTTTCCTTTGGAAGCATTGAACTCCAAGTTCCTTTCGAATTTTCAAAGGCATGTGAGGCCTCCTGTCGAGATGAGGCGGGGAAACTACTGCTTTCTCTAAAGTCTCCACAGGGGATTCAGACATCCCTTCACCTTGTGAAATTAAAGACGATCCTGCATTCCAATCACTGCAGGGTAAATCCGGCCTTATTTCGAGTCAGGGCATCTCGGTGTCCATTCCACTTGGGACAGCACACTCAGGATCTCTCTTACATTCCTATAGCTGAGAAACTCCTCGTCTTGAGGTGCTGTAGAAAGTTGGCATTCATGTGAGTCGAGCCCATGGAGTCATCTCTACTCTCGATTAGATTTGTGGTACACGGAGCTTTCGTCGAGTTGCTGTGCTAAACTTGGTGTTCCTCTAGAGTTGGGACGGTGTTCCCGGGGTTATCTCCGGAGTTGATTAAGGAAAGACAAGCCACTTGTGTTTGATGTTGATGCAGAATGGCTGGAATGATCTAATGCAGGGGATTCTGGATCTAATGCAGGGGTATTCAGGCCTCATCTGAGTTTTTATATGAGGGTACATGGAATGCTTTCATGTTGCTGTTGTGGTCTGGGTCCCTCTATACTTGTGTCCCTGTTCTTAGGGATTCTCTGGGGTTCCATCAAGGAAGTCAAGGCTCCTTTCTTTTTTGACGAGAAACACGAAATTACTCTCCAATCGATGAATGGGAATGGGAATCGAGCCTCTTCTCACAGTGTGGAGAAGTCTCATGGTTTTTCTCGAGTTGCAGCAGGAACCTTGGGAATATTCTCGAGTTAAGATGGGGATGGCCCTTCAAAACTCGGGTTTTTCAGCGACGTCAGGACTCTTGTCTAGTTGCTTGGGACACCTCGATATTCTCCTCGACGCTTGGCAGGGCATTAGGGACGCCTCTCGAGGTGTGGCGTGAGACCCAGGTTCCCTTTCCAGTTGCCACAGGGATATTGGAATTCCTGTCAATCTTCAAGACTCAGCATCGCTCGCCTTTTGAAACATTGAGGCATTGAACTCGGGGTTCCTTGCACTCGTTTTGAAACATTGAGCTCATTGAACTCGGGGTTCCTTGCACGTTGTCAAAGGTATGTGAGGCATCCCGTCCAGATGAGGCGGCGAACTAGGGCTTTCTCTAGGGTCTCCACAGGGGATTCAGACATCCCTTCATCTTGTGAGATGAAAGACGAACCTGCATTCAAGTCACTGCAGGGAAATCCGGCCTTATTTCGAGTCAGGGCACCTCGGTGTCCGTTCTTCTTGAGGCAGCAAACTTAGATTCCCCCTCACATACTACTGCTGAGAGATGCCTCATCTTAAAGTGCTTGTGGAATGTCTTCATTCCTCTTGAGACGGTGCCAGGGATTCGCTCTCATCTTGAGAGGATTTGGTGTACACTTAGCTTTTCTCCATTTGCGGGGCTGAACTTGGTGTTCTTCTAGACTTTGGTTGTTGATTTCGGGGAATCTCTGGAGTTGCCTAAAGGAAGTTAAGTCCCCTTGTCTTGTTTTGTTTGATGGGGGCTCTGGAACCAATGGGCAATGGCTCTGGAACCAATGCAGCGCAATCAGGCCTCATCTTGAGATGATTTTTCAGGTACACGGATCTCTTTCGTGTTGCTGCGGTGACCTCAGGGCCCCTATAGACTTGTGACAGTGTTCTTGGGGACTCTCTGAAGTTCCATCCAGGAAGTGCAGACACCTTTCTTGTTTGAAAGGGGAACACGGAATTGCTCTGCATGCACTGCAGGGGAATCTGGCCTCATCTGGCAGCGAGGGGGAAGTCTCGTGGTTTTGCTCGTGTTGCGGCGGGAACCTGGGGTATATTCTGGAGTTAGGACGTGGATGGCGCTTCAAAACCCGTGTTTATTCCGTGATGTCAGGAGTCATGTCTCGTTGCCAGGGACACATCGGGATTCTCCTTGAGGGTTGGCAGGGCAATAGGGACCCCTCTTTATTTGAGACTTGGGACACTGGTTCCTTTTCCTTTTCCAGGTGCCACAGTGATTGTGATATTGGGATTCCTATCAGTTTTCAATGGGATGCAGGCATCGTCTTTTGGAAGCATTGAACTCCAAGTTCCTTTCGAATTTTCAAAGGCATGTGAGGCCTCCTGTCGAGATGAGGCGGGGAACTACTGCTTTCTCTAAAGTCTCCACAGGGGATTCAGACATCCCTTCACCTTGTGAAATTAAAGACGATCCTGCATTCAAATCACTGCAGGGAAATCCGGCCTTATTTCCGGAGTCAGGGCATCTCGGTGTCCATTCCACCACTTGGGACAGCACACTCAGGATCTCTCTTACATTCCTATAGCTGAGAAACTCCTCGTCTTGAGGTGCTGTAGAAAGTTGGCATTCATGTGAGTCGAGCCCATGGAGTCATCTCTACTCTCGAGGTTATTTGTGGATCACGGAGCTTTCCTCGTGTTGTGTGCTAAACTTGGTGTTCCTCTGGAGTTGGGACGGTGTTCCCGGGTTATCTCCGGAGTTGATTAAGGAAGACAAGCCACTTGTGCTTGATGTTGATGGCAGAATGGCTCTGGATCTAATGCAGGGGATTCAGGCATCTCATCTCGAGATGATATGAGGGTACACGGAATGCTTTCATGTTGCTGTTGTGACTTCTGGGTCCCTCTATACTTGTGTCCCGGTTCTTAGGGATTCTCTGGCGTTCCATCAAGGAAATCAAGGCTCCTTTCTTTTTGACGAGAAAAACACGAAATTACTCTCCAATCGATGAATGGGAATCGAGCCTCTTCTCACAGCGTGGAGAAAGTTTCATTTTTTTTTTTTTTCGAGTTGCAGCAGGAACCTTGGGAAATATTCTCGAGTTAAGATGGGGATGGCCCTTCAAAACTCGGGTTTGTTCAGCGATGTCAGGACTCTTGTCTAGTTGCTTGGGACACCTCGATATTCTCCTCGACGTTTGGCAGGGCATTAGGGACGCCTCTCGAGGTGAGGCGTGAGACCCAGGTTCCCTTTCCAGTTGTCACATGGATATTGGAATTTCTGTCTGTCAATCTTCAAGCAGACTCAGGCATCGCCTCCTTTTGAAACATTGAACTCATTGAACTCGGGGTTCCTTGCGCATTGTCAAACGGATGTGAGGCATCCCGTCCAGATGAGGCGGCGAACTAGGGCTTTCTCTAGGGTCTCCACAGGGGATTCAGATATCCCTTCATCTTGTGAGATGAAAGACGAACCTGCATTCAAGTCACTGAAGGAAATCCGGCCTTATTTTGTGTCAGGGCACCTCTGTGTCCGTTCTTCTTGGGACAGCAAACTTAGATTCCCCCTCACATACCTACGGCTGAGAGATGCCGCATCTTAAGGTGCTTGTGGAATGTCTTCATTCTTCTTGAGACGGTGCCAGGGATTCCGCTCTCATCTTGAGATGATTTGGAGTACACTTAGCTTTTCTCCATTTGCGGGGCTGAACTTGGTGTTCCTCTAGACATTGGTTGTTGAATTCGGGGAATCTCTGGAGTTGCCTAAAGGAAGTTAAGTCCCTTCGTGTTTGTTGGTGTTTGATGGGGAATGTGGGATGGCTCTGGAGCAAATGCAGCGCAATCGGGCCTCATCTTGGGATTTGATTTCGTGTGTACACGGATCACTTACGTGTTGCTGCGGTGACGTCAGGGCACCTATAGACTTGTGACAGTGTTCTTGGGGACTCTCCGAAGTTCCATCCAGGAAGTCCAGACTCCTTTCATGTTTGAAAGGGGAACACAGAATTGCTCTGCATGCACTGCAGGGGAATCAGGCCTCATCTGGCAGCGAGAAGGAAGTCTCGTGGTTTTTCTCGAGTTGCGGCGGGAATCTGAGGTATATTCTCGAGTTAGGACGTGAATGGCCCTTCAAAACTCGTGATTATTCCGTGATGTCAGGAGTTATGTGTCGTTGCCAGGAACACATCGGGATTCTCCTTGCGATTTGGCAGGGCAATAGGGACCCCTCTTTATTTGAGTCTTGGGACCCAGGTTCCTTTTCCAGGTGCCACAGTGATATTGGGATTCAGTTTTCAGTTTTCAATGGGATTCAGGCATCGTCTCCTTTGGAAGCATTGAACTCCAAGTTCCTTTCGAATTTTCAAAGGCATGTGAGGCCTCCTGTCGAGATGAGGCGGGGAACTACTGCTTTCTCTAAAGTCTCCACAGGGGATTCAGACATCCCTTCACCTTGTGAAATTAAAAGACGATCCTGCATTCCAATCACTGCAGGTAAATCCGGCCTTATTTCGAGTCAGGGCATCTCGGTGTCCATTCCACTTGGGACAGCACACTCAGGATCTCTCTTACATTCCTATAGCTGAGAAACTCCTCGTCTTGAGGTGCTGTAGAAAGTTGGCATTCATGTGAGTCGAGCCCATGGAGTCATCTCTACTCTCGATTAGATTTGTGGTACACGGAGCTTTCGTCGAGTTGCTGTGCTAAACTTGGTGTTCCTCTAGAGTTGGGACGGTGTTCCCGGGTTATCTCCGGAGTTGATTAAGGAAAGACAAGCCACTTGTGTTTGATGTTGATGGCAGAATGGCTCTGATGTTAATGGCAGAATGGCTCTGGATCTAATGCAGGGATTCAGGCCTCATCTCGAGTTTATATGAGGGTACATGGAATGCTTTCATGTTGCTGTTGTGACGTCTGGGTCCCTCTATACTTGTGTCCCTGTTCTTAGGGATTCTCTGGGGTTCCATCAAGGAAGTCAAGGCTCCTTTCTTTTTGACGAGAAACACGAAATTACTCTCAATCGATGAATGGGAATCGAGCCTCTTCTCACAGTGTGGAGAAGTCTCATGGTTTTTTCTCGAGTTGCAGCAGGAACCTTGGGAATATTCTCGAGTTAAGATGGGGATGGCCCTTCAAAACTCGGGTTTGTTCAGCGACGTCAGGACTCTTGTCTAGTTGCTTGGGACACCTCGATATTCTCCTCGACGCTTGGCAGGGCATTAGGGACGCCTCTCGAGGTGTGGCGTGAGACCCAGGTTCCCTTTCCAGTTGCCACAGGGATATTGGAATTCCTGTCAATCTTCAAGCAGACTCAGGCACTCAGGCATCGCCTCGTTTTGAAACATTGAGCTCATTGAACTCGGGGTTCCTTGCACGTTGTCAAAGGTATGTGAGGCATCCCGTCCAGATGAGGCGGCGAACTAGGGCTTTCTCTAGGGTCTCCACAGGGGATTCAGACATCCCTTCATCTTGTGAGATGAAAGACGAACCTGCATTCAAGTCACTGCAGGGAAATCCGGCCTTATTTCGAGTCAGGGCACCTCGGTGTCCGTTCTTCTTGAGGCAGCAAACTTAGATTCCCCCCCTCCCCCTCACATACCTACTGCTGAGAGATGTCTCATCTTAAAGTGCTTGTGGAATGTCTTCATTCCTCTTGAGACGGTGCCAGGGATTCCGCTCTCATCTTGAGAGGATTTGGTGTACACTTAGCTTTTCTCCATTTGCGGGGCTGAACTTGGTGTTCTTCTAGACTTTGGTTGTTGATTTCGGGGAATCTCTGGAGTTGCCTAAAGGAAGTTAAGTCCCTTGTCTTGTTTGATGATGGGAAATGTGGGGCTCTGGAACCAATGCAGCGCAATCATGGCTCTGGAACCATGCAGCGCAATCAGGCCTCATCTTGAGATGATTTCAGGTACACGGATCTCTTTCGTGTTGCTGCGGTGACCTCAGGGCCCCTATAGACTTGTGACAGTGTTCTTGGGGACTCTCTGAAGTTCCATCCAGGAGTGCAGACACCTTTCTTGTTTGAAAGGGGAACACGGAATTGCTCTGCATGCACTGCAGGGGAATCTGGCCTCATCTGGCAGCGAGGGGGAAGTCTCGTGGTTTTGCTCGTGTTGCGGCGGGAACCTGGGTATATTCTGGAGTTAGGACGTGGATGGCGCTTCAAAACCCGTGTTTATTCCGTGATGTCAGGAGTCATGTCTCGTTGCCAGGGACACATCGGGATTCTCCTTGAGGGTTGGCAGGGCAATAGGGACCCCTCTTTATTTGAGACTTGGGACACTGGTTCCTTTTCCAGGTGCCACAGTGATATTGGGATTCCTATCAGTTTTCAATGGGATGCAGGCATCGTCTCTTTGGAAGCATTGAACTCCAAGTTCCTTTCGAATTTTCAAAGTTCCTTTCGAATTTTCAAAGGCATGTGAGGCCTCCTGTCGAGATGAGGCGGGGAACTACTGCTTTCTCTAAAGTCTCCACAGGGGATTCAGACATCCCTTCACCTTGTGAAATTAAAGACGATCCTGCATTCAAATCACTGCAGGGAAATCCGGCCTTATTTCGAGTCAGGGCATCTCGGTGTCCATTCCACTTGGGACAGCACACTCAGGATCTCTCTCTCTTACATTCCTATAGCTGAGAAACTCTCGTCTTGGTGTGCTGTAGAAAGTTGGCATTCATGTGAGTCGAGCCCATGGAGTCATCTCTACTCTCGAGGTTATTTGTGGATCACGGAGCTTTCCTCGTGTTGTGTGCTAAACTTGGTGTTCCTCTGGAGTTGGGACGGTGTTCCCGGGTTTATCTCCGGAGTTGATTAAGGAAAGACAAGCCACTTGTGCTTTGATGTGATGATGGCAGCTCTGGCTCTGGATCTAATGCAGGGGATTCAGGCCTCATCTCGATCTCGAGATGAGGGAGGGTACATGGAATGCTTTCATGTTGCTGTTGTGACTTCTGGGTCCCTCTATACTTGTGTCCCGGTTCTTAGGGATTCTCTGGCGTTCCATCAAGGAAATCAAGGCTCCTTTC
Organism: Odocoileus hemionus; assembly: GCA_020976825.1. NCBI lineage: Eukaryota > Metazoa > Chordata > Mammalia > Artiodactyla > Cervidae > Odocoileus > Odocoileus hemionus. The sequence goes on along the minus strand of JAJLRB010000874.1, from coordinate 7,545 downwards.
TTTTTGACGAGAAACACGAAATTACTCTCCAATCGATGAATGGGAATCGAGCCTCTTCTCACAGCGTGGAGAAAGTTTCATGGTTTTTTTCGAGTTGCAGCAGGAACCTTGGGAATTTTCTCGAGTTAAGATGGGGATGGCCCTTCAAAACTCGGGTTTGTTCAGCGATGTCAGGACTCTTGTCTAGTTGCTTGGGACACCTCGATATTCTCCTCGACGTTTGGCAGGGCATTAGGGACGCCTCTCGAGGTGAGGCGTGAGAGGTTCCCTTTCCCTTTCCAGTTGTCACATGGATATTGGAATTCCTGTCAATCTTCAAGCAGACTCAGGCATCGCCTCCTTTTGAAACATTGACTCATTCATTGAACTCGGGGGGGTTCCTTGCGCATTGTCAAACGGATGTGAGGCATCCCGTCCAGATGAGGCGGCGAACTAGGGCTTTCTCTAGGGTCTCCACAGGGGATTCAGATTCAGATATCCCTTCATCTTGTGAGATGAAAGACGAACCTGCATTCAAGTCACTGAAGGAAATCCGGCCTTATTTTGTGTCAGGGCACCTCTGTGTCCGTTCTTCTTGGGACAGCAAACTTCCCCCCCCCCCTCACATACCTACGGCTGAGAGATGCCGCATCTTAAGGTGCTTGTGGAATGTCTTCATTCTTCTTGAGACGGTGCCAGGGATTCCGCTCTCATCTTGAGATGATTTGGAGTACACTTAGCTTTTCTCCATTTGCGGGGCTGAACTTGGTGTTCCTCTAGACATTGGTTGTTGAATTCGGGGAATCTCTGGAGTTGCCTAAAGGAAGTTAAGTCCCTTGTCGTGTTTGATGGGGAATGTGGGATGGCTCTGGAGCAAATGCAGCGCGCAATCGGGCCTCATGGGGATTTCATCTTGGGTTACGTTTTCGTGTACACGGATCACTTACGTGTTGCTGCGGTGACGTCAGGGCACCTATAGACTTGTGACAGTGTTCTTGGGGACTCTCCGAAGTTCCATCCAGGAAGTCCAGACTCCTTTCATGTTTGAAAGGGGAACACAGAATTGCTCTGCATGCACTGCAGGGGAATCAGGCCTCATCTGGCAGAGAGAAGGAAGTCTCGTGGTTTTTCTCGAGTTGCGGCGGGAATCTGAGGTATATTCTCGAGTTAGGACGTGAATGGCCCTTCAAAACTCGTGATTATTCCGTGATGTCAGGAGTTATGTGTCGTTGCCAGGAACACATCGGGATTCTCCTTGCGATTTGGCAGGGCAATAGGGACCCCTCTTTATTTGAGTCTTGGGACCCAGGTTCCTTTTCCAGGTGCCACAGTGATATTGGGATTCCTATCAGTTTTCAATGGGATTCAGGCATCGTCTCCTTTGGAAGCATTGAACTCCAAGTTCCTTTCGAATTTTCGAATTTTCAAAGGCATGTGAGGCCTCCTGTCGAGATGAGGCGGGGAACTACTGCTTTCTCTAAAGTCTCCACAGGGGATTCAGACATCCCTTCACCTTGTGAAATTAAAGACGATCCTGCATTCCAATCACTGCAGGTAAATCCGGCCTTATTTCGAGTCAGGGCATCTCGGTGTCCATTCCACTTGGGGCAGCACACTCAGGATCTCTCTTACATTCCTATAGCTGAGAAACTCCTCGTCTTGAGGTGCTGTAGAAAGTTGGCATTCATGTGAGTCGAGCCCATGGAGTCATCTCTACTCTCGATTAGATTTGTGGTACACGGAGCTTTCGTCGAGTTGCTGTGCTAAACTTGGTGTTCCTCTAGAGTTGGGACGGTGTTCCCGGGTTATCTCCGGAGTTGATTAAGGAAAGACAAGCCACTTGTGTTTGATGTTGATGGCAGAATGGCTCTGGATCTAATGCAGGGGATTCAGGCCTCATCTCGATATTATATGAGGGTACATGGAATGCTTTCATGTTGCTGTTGTGACGTCTGGGTCCCTCTATACTTGTGTCCCTGTTCTTAGGGATTCTCTGGGGTTCCATCAAGGAAGTCAAGGCTCCTTTCTTTTTGACGAGAAACACGAAATTACTCTCCAATCGATGAATGGGAATCGAGCCTCTTCTCACAGTGTGGAGAAGTCTCATGGTTTTTCTTTTTTTTCTCGAGTTGCAGCAGGAACCTTGGGAATATTCTCGAGTTAAGATGGGGATGGCCCTTCAAAACTCGGGTTTGTTCAGCGACGTCAGGACTCTTGTCTAGTTGCTTGGGACACCTCGATATTCTCCTCGACGCTTGGCAGGGCATTAGGGACGCCTCTCGAGGTGTGGCGTGAGACCCAGGTTCCCTTTCCAGTTGCCACAGGGATATTGGAATTCCTGTCAATCTTCAAGCAGACTCAGGCATCGCCTCGTTTTGAAACATTGAGCTCATTGAACTCGGGGTTCCTTGCACGTTGTGCAAACGTTGTCAAAGGATGTGAGGCATCCCGTCCAGATGAGGCGGCGAACTAGGGCTTTCTCTAGGGTCTCCACAGGGGATTCAGACATCCCTTCATCTTGTGAGATGAAAGACGAACCTGCATTCAAGTCACTGCAGGGAAATCCGGCCTTATTTCGAGTCAGGGCACCTCGGTGTCCGTTCTTCTTGAGGCAGCAAACTTAGATTCCCCCTCACATACCTACTGCTGAGAGATGCCTCATCTTAAAGTGCTTGTGGAATGTCTTCATTCCTCTTGAGACGGTGCCAGGGATTCCGCTCTCATCTTGAGAGGATTTGGTGTACACTTAGCTTTTCTCCATTTGCGGGGCTGAACTTGGTGTTCTTCTAGACTTTGGTTGTTGATTTCGGGGAATCTCTGGAGTTGCCTAAAGGAAGTTAAGTCCCTTGTCTTGTTTGATGGGAAATGTGGGATGGCTCTGGAACCAATGCAGCGCAATCAGGCCTCATCTTGATGATTTCAGGATTCTCTTTCAGGTACACGGATCTCTTTCGTGTTGCTGCGGTGACCTCAGGGCCCCTATAGACTTGTGACAGTGTTCTTGGGGACTCTCTGAAGTTCCATCCAGGAAGTGCAGACACCTTTCTTGTTTGAAAGGGGAACACGGAATTGCTCTGCATGCACTGCAGGGGAATCTGGCCTCATCTGGCAGCGAGGGGGAAGTCTCGTGGTTTTGCTCGTGTTGCGGCGGGAACCTGGGGTATATTCTGGAGTTAGGACGTGGATGGCGCTTCAAAACCCGTGTTTATTCCGTGATGTCAGGAGTCATGTCTCGTTGCCAGGGACACATCGGGATTCTCCTTGAGGGTTGGCAGGGCAATAGGGACCCCTCTTTATTTGAGACTTGGGACACTGGTTCCTTTTCCAGGTGCCACAGTGATATTGGGATTCCTATCAGTTTTCAATGGGATGCAGGCATCGTCTCTTTGGAAGCATTGAACTCCAAGTTCCTTTCGAATTTTCAAAGGCATGTGCCTCCCTCCTGTCGGGGAGATGAGGCGGGGAACTACTGCTTTCTCTAAAGTCTCCACAGGGGATTCAGACATCCCTTCACCTTGTGAAATTAAAGACGATCCTGCATTCAAATCACTGCAGGGAAATCCGGCCTTATTTCGAGTCAGGGCATCTCGGTGTCCATTCCACTTGGGACAGCACACTCAGGATCTCTCTTACATTCCTATAGCTGAGAAACTCCTCGTCTTGAGGTGCTGTAGAAAGTTGCATTCATTCATGTGAGTCGAGCCCATGGAGTCATCTCTACTCTCGAGGTTATTTGTGGATCACGGAGCTTTCCTCGTGTTGTGTGCTAAACTTGGTGTTCCTCTGGAGTTGGGACGGTGTTCCCGGGTTATCTCCGGAGTTGATTAAGGAAAGACAAGCCACTTGTGTTTGATGTTGATGGCAGAATGGCTCTGGATCTAATGCAGGGGGATTCAGGCCTCATCTCGAGATGATATGAGGGTACACGGAATGAATGTCATGTTGCTGTTGTGACTTCTGGGTCCCTCTATACTTGTGTAGGGGTTCTTAGGGATTCTCTGGCGTTCCATCAAGGAAATCAAGGCTCCTTTTTTTTTGACGAGAAAAACACGAAATTACTCTCCAATCGATGAATGGGAATCGAGCCTCTTCTCACAGCGTGGTTTTTTTTTTTTTTTTTTTTCGAGTTTGCAGCAGGAACCTTGGGGAATATTCTCGAGTTAAGATGGGGATGGCCCTTCAAAACTCGGGTTTGTTCAGCGATGTCAGGACTCTTGTCTAGTTGCTTGGGACACCTCGATATTCTCCTCGACGTTTGGCAGGGCATTAGGGACGCCTCTCGAGGTGAGGCGTGAGACCCAGGTTCCCTTTCCAGTTGTCACATGGATATTGGAATTCCTGTCAATCTTCAAGCAGACTCAGGCATCGCCTCCTTTTGAAACATTGAACTCATTGAACTCGGGGTTCCTTGCGCATTGTCAAACGGATGTGAGGCTCCCGTCAGATGAGATGAGGCGGCGAACTAGGGCTTTCTCTAGGGTCTCCACAGGGGATTCAGATATCCCTTCATCTTGTGAGATGAAAGACGAACCTGCATTCAAGTCACTGAAGGAAATCCGGCCTTATTTTGTGTCAGGGCACCTCTGTGTCCGTTCTTCTTGGGACAGCAAACTTAGATTCCCCCTCACATACCTACGGCTGAGAGATGCCGCATCTTAAGGTGCTTGTGGAATGTCTTCATTCTTCTTGAGACGGTGCCAGGGATTCCGCTCTCATCTTGAGATGATTTGGAGTACACTTAGCTTTTCTCCATTTGCGGGGCTGAACTTGGTGTTCCTCTAGACATTGGTTGTTGAATTCGGGGAATCTCTGGAGTTGCCTAAAGGAAGTTAAGTCCCTTGTGTTTGATGGGGAATGTGGGATGGCTCTGGAGCAAATGCAGCGCAATCGGGCCTCATCTTGGGTTGATTTCGTGTACACGGATCACTTACGTGTTGCTGCGGTGACGTCAGGGCACCTATAGACTTGTGACAGTGTTCTTGGGGACTCTCCGAAGTTCCATCCAGGAAGTCCAGACTCCTTTTCATGTTTGAAAGGGGAACACAGAATTGCTCTGCATGCACTGCAGGGGAATCAGGCCTCATCTGGCAGCGAGAAGGAAGTCTCGTGTTTTTTTTCTCGAGTTGCGGCGGGAATCTGAGGTATATTCTCGAGTCGAGTTAGGACGTGAATGGCCCTTCAAAACTCGTGATTATTCCGTGATGTCAGGAGTTATGTGTCGTTGCCAGGAACACATCGGGATTCTCCTTGCGATTTGGCAGGGCAATAGGGACCCCTCTTTATTTGAGTCTTGGGACCCAGGTTCCTTTTCCAGGTGCCACAGTGATATTGGGATTCCTATCAGTTTTCAATGGGATTCAGGCATCGTCTCCTTTGGAAGCATTGAACTCCAAGTTCCTTTCGAATTTTCAAAGGCATGTGAGGCCTCCTCCTGTCGAGATGAGGCGGGGAACTACTGCTTTCTCTAAAGTCTCCACAGGGGATTCAGACATCCCTTCACCTTGTGAAATTAAAGACGATCCTGCATTCCAATCACTGCAGGGTAAATCCGGCCTTATTTCGAGTCAGGGCATCTCGGTGTCCATTCCACTTGGGGCAGCACACTCAGGATCTCTCTTACATTCCTATAGCTGAGAAACTCCTCGTCTTGAGGTGCTGTAGAAAGTTGGCATTCATGTGAGTCGAGCCCATGGAGTCATCTCTACTCTCGATTAGATTTGTGGTACACGGAGCTTTTTCGTCGTGTTGCTGTGCTAAACTTGGTGTTCCTCTAGAGTTGGGACGGTGTTCCCGGGTTATCTCCGGAGTTGATTAAGGAAAGACAAGCCACTTGTGTTTGATGTTGATGGCAGAATGGCTCTGGATCTAATGCAGGGGATTCAGGCCTCATCTCGAGTTTATATGAGGGTACATGGAATGCTTTCATGTTGCTGTTGTGACGTCTGGGGTCCTCTATACTTGTGTCCCTGTTCTTAGGGATTCTCTGGGGTTCCATCAAGGAAGTCAAGGCTCCTTTCTTTTTGACGAGAAACACGAAATTACTCTCCAATCGATGAATGGGAATCGAGCCTCTTCTCACAGTGTGGAGAAGTCTCATGGTTTTTCTCGAGTTGCAGCAGGAACCTTGGGAATATTCTCGAGTTAAGATGGGGATGGCCCTTCAAAACTCGGGTTTGTTCAGCGACGTCAGGACTCTTGTCTAGTTGCTTGGGACACCTCGATATTCTCCTCGACGCTTGGCAGGGCATTAGGGACGCCTCTCGAGGTGTGGCGTGAGACCCAGGTTCCCTTTCCAGTTGCCACAGGGATATTGGAATTCCTGTCAATCTTCAAGCAGACTCAGGCATCGCCTCGTTTTGAAACATTGAGCTCATTGAACTCGGGGTTCCTTGCACGTTGTCAAAGGTATGTGAGGCATCCCGTCCAGATGAGGCGGCGAACTAGGGCTTTCTCTAGGGTCTCCACAGGGGATTCAGACATCCCTTCATCTTGTGAGATGAAAGACGAACCTGCATTCAAGTCACTGCAGGGAAATCCGGCCTTATTTCGAGTCAGGGCACCTCGGTGTCCGTTCTTCTTGAGGCAGCAAACTTAGATTCCCCCTCACATACCTACTGCTGAGAGATGCCTCATCTTAAAGTGCTTGTGGAATGTCTTCATTCCTCTTGAGACGGTGCCAGGGATTCCGCTCTCATCTTGAGAGGATTTGGTGTACACTTAGCTTTTCTCCATTTGCGGGGCTGAACTTGGTGTTCTTCTAGACTTTGGTTGTTGATTTCGGGGAATCTCTGGAGTTGCCTAAAGGAAGTTAAGTCCCTTGTCTTGTTTGATGGGAAATGTGGGATGGCTCTGGAACCAATGCAGCGCAATCAGGCCTCATCTTGAGATGATTTCAGGTACACGGATCTCTTTCGTGTTGCTGCGGTGACCTCAGGGCCCCTATAGACTTGTGACAGTGTTCTTGGGGACTCTCTGAAGTTCCATCCAGGAAGTGCAGACACCTTTCTTGTTTGAAAGGGGAACACGGAATTGCTCTGCATGCACTGCAGGGGAATCTGGCCTCATCTGGCAGCGAGGGGGAAGTCTCGTGGTTTTGCTCGTGTTGCGGCGGGAACCTGGGGTATATTCTGGAGTTAGGACGTGGATGGCGCTTCAAAACCCGTGTTTATTCCGTGATGTCAGGAGTCATGTCTCGTTGCCAGGGACACATCGGGATTCTCCTTGAGGGTTGGCAGGGCAATAGGGACCCCTCTTTATTTGAGACTTGGGACACTGGTTCCTTTTCCAGGTGCCACAGTGATATTGGGATTCCTATCAGTTTTCAATGGGATGCAGGCATCGTCTCTTTGGAAGCATTGAACTCCAAGTTCCTTTCGAATTTTCAAAGGCATGTGAGGCCTCCTGTCGAGATGAGGCGGGGAACTACTGCTTTCTCTAAAGTCTCCACAGGGGATTCAGAGACATCCCTTCACCTTGTGAAATTAAAGACGATCCTGCATTCAAATCACTGCAGGGAAATCCGGCCTTATTTCGAGTCAGGGCATCTCGGTGTCCATTCCACTTGGG
>JAJLRB010000873.1:0-38481 GCA_020976825.1 Odocoileus hemionus | reverse complement strand
TGCATGCAGAGCAATTCCGTGTTCCCCTTTCAAACAAGAAAGGAGTCTGCACTTCCTGGATGGAACTTCAGAGAGTCCCCAAGAACACTGTCACAAGTCTATAGGGGCCCTGAGGTCACCGCAGCAACACGAAAGAGATCCGTGTACCTGAAATCATCTCAAGATGAGGCCTGATTGCGCTGCATTGGTTCCAGAGCCATCCCACATTTCCCATCAAACAAGACAAGGGACTTAACTTCCTTTAGGCAACTCCAGAGATTCCCCGAAATCAACAACCAAAGTCTAGAAGAACACCAAGTTCAGCCCCGCAAATGGAGAAAAGCTAAGTGTACTCCAAATCCTCTCAAGATGAGAGCGGAATCCCTGGCACCGTCTCAAGAAGAATGAAGACATTCCACAAGCACCTTAAGATGAGGCATCTCTCAGCAGTAGGTATGTGAGGGGGAATCTAAGTTTGCTGTCCTCAAGAAGAACGGACACCGAGGTGCCCTGACTCAAAATAAGGCCGGATTTCCCTGCAGTGACTTGAATGCAGGTTCGTCTTTCATCTCACAAGATGAAGGGATGTCTGAATCCCCTGTGGAGACCCTAGAGAAAGCCCTAGTTCGCCGCCTCATCTGGACGGGATGCCTCACATCCCTTTGACAATGTGCAAGGAACCCCGAGTTCAATGAGTTCAATGTTTCAAAAGGAGGCGATGCCTGAGTCTGCTTGAAGATTGACAGGAATTCCAATATCCCTGTGACAACTGGAAAGGGAACCTGGGTCTCACGCCTCACCTCGAGAGGCGTCCCTAATGCCCTGCCAAGCGTCGAGGAGAATATCGAGGTGTCCCAAGCAACTAGACAAGAGTCCTGACATCGCTGAACAAACCCGAGTTTTGAAGGGCCATCCCATCTTAACTCGAGAATATTCCCAAGGTTCCTGCTGCAACTCGAAAAAAAACCATGAAACTTTCTCCACGCTGTGAGAAGAGGCTCGATTCCATTCATCGATTGGAGAGTAATTTCGTGTTTCTCGTCAAAAAGAAAGGAGCCTTGACTTCCTTGATGGAACCCAGAGAATCCCTAAGAACCGGGACACAAAGTATAGAGGGACCCAGAAGTCACAACAGCAACATGAAAGCATTCCGTGTACCCTCATATCATCTCGAGATGAGGCCTGAATCCCCTGCATTAGATCCAGAGCCATTCTGCCATCAACATCAAGCACAAGTGGCTTGTCTTTCCTTAATCAACTCTGGAGATAACCCAGGAACACCGTCCCAACTCCAGAGGAACACCAAGTTTAGCACACAACACATGGAAAGCTCCGTGATCCACAAATAACCTCGAGAGTAGAGATGACTCCATGGGCTCGACTCACATGAATGCCAACTTTCTACAGCACCTCAAGACGAGGAGTTTCTCAGCTATAGGAATGTAAGAGAGATCCTGAGTGTGCTGTCCCAAGTGGAATGGACACCGAGATGCCCTGACTCGAAATAAGGCCGGATTTCCCTGCAGTGATTGAATGCAGGATCGTCTTTAATTTCACAAGGTGAAGGGATGTCTGAATCCCCTGTGGAGACTTTAGAGAAAGCAGTAGTTCCCCGCCTCATCTCGACAGGAGGCCTCACATGCCTTTGAAAATTCGAAAGGAACTTGGAGTTCAATGCTTCCAAAGAGACGATGCCTGCATCCCATTGAAAACTGATAGGAATCCCAATATCACTGTGGCACCTGGAAAAGGAACCAGTGTCCCAAGTCTCAAATAAAGAGGGGTCCCTATTGCCCTGCCAACCCTCAAGGAGAATCCCGATATGTCCCTGGCAACGAGACATGACTCCTGACATCACGGAATAAACACGGGTTTTGAAGCGCCATCCACGTCCTAACTCCAGAATATACCCCAGGTTCCCGCCGCAAACTCGAGCAAAACCACGAGACTTCCCCCTCGCTGCCAGATGAGGCCAATTCCCCTGCAGTGCATGCAGAGCAATTCCGTGTTCCCCTTTCAAACAAGAAAGGAGTCTGCACTTCCTGGATGGAACTTCAGAGAGTCCCCAAGAACACTGTCACAAGTCTATAGGGGCCCTGAGGTCACCGCAGCAACACGAAAGAGATCCGTGTACCTGAAATCATCTCAAGATGAGGCCTGATTGCGCTGCATTGGTTCCAGAGCCATCCCACATTTCCCATCAAACAAGACAAGGGACTTAACTTCCTTTAGGCAACTCCAGAGATTCCCCGAAATCAACAACCAAAGTCTAGAAGAACACCAAGTTCAGCCCCGCAAATGGAGAAAAGCTAAGTGTACTCCAAATCCTCTCAAGATGAGAGCGGAATCCCTGGCACCATCTCAAGAAGAATGAAGACATTCCACAAGCACCTTAAGATGCGGCATCTCTCAGCAGTAGGTATGTGAGGGGGAATCTAAGTTTGCTGTCCTCAAGAAGAACGGACACACAGGTGCCCCTGACACAAAATAAGGCCGGATTTCCTTCAGTGACTTGAATGCAGGTTCGTCTTTCATCTCACAAGATGAAGGGATGTCTGAATCCCCTGTGGAGACCCTAGAGAAAGCCCTAGTTCGCCGCCTCATCTGGACGGGATGCCTCACATCCGTTTTTGACAATGCGCAAGGAACCCCGAGTTCAATGAGTTCAATGTTTCAAAAGGAGGCGATGCCTGAGTCTGCTTGAAGATTGACAGGAATTCCAATATCCATGTGACAACTGGAAAGGGAACCTGGGTCTCACGCCTCACCTCGAGAGGCGTCCCTAATGCCCTGCCAAACGTCGAGGAGAATATCGAGGTGTCCCAAGCAACTAGACAAGAGTCCTGACATCGCTGAACAAACCCGAGTTTTGAAGGGCCATCCCCATCTTAACTCGAAAATATTCCCAAGGTTCCTGCTGCAACTCGAGAAAAACCATGAAACTTCTCCACACTGTGAGAAGAGGCTCGATTCCCATTCATCGATTGGAGAGTAATTTCGTGTTTCTCGTCAAAAAGAAAGGAGCCTTGATTTCCTTGATGGAACGCCAGAGAATCCCTAAGAACCGGGACACAAGTATAGAGGGACCCAGAAGTCACAACAGCAACATGAAAGCATTCCGTGTACCCTCATATCATCTCGAGATGAGGCCTGAATCCCCTGCATTAGATCCAGAGCCATTCTGCCATCAACATCAAGCACAAGTGGCTTGTCTTTCCTTAATCAACTCTGGAGATAACCCAGGAACACCGTCCCAACTCCAGAGGAACACCAAGTTTAGCACACAACACGAGGAAAGCTCCGTGATCCACAAATAACCTCGAGAGTAGAGATGACTCCATGGGCTCGACTCACATGAATGCCAACTTTCTACAGCACCTCAAGACGAGGAGTTTCTCAGCTATAGGAATGTAAGAGAGATCCTGAGTGTGCTGTCCCAAGTGGAATGGACACCGAGATGCCCTGACTCGAAAAAGGGCCGGATTTCCCTGCAGTGATTGAATGCAGGATCGTCTTTAATTTCACAAGGTGAAGGGATGTCTGAATCCCCTGTGGAGACTTTAGAGAAAGCAGTAGTTCCCCGCCTCATCTCGACAGGAGGCCTCACATGCCTTTGAAAATTCGAAAGGAACTTGGAGTTCAATGCTTCCAAAGAGACGATGCCTGCATCCCATTGAAAACTGATAGGAATCCCAATATCACTGTGGCACCTGGAAAAGGAACCAGTGTCCCAAGTCTCAAATAAAGAGGGGTCCCTATTGCCCTGCCAACCCTCAAGGAGAATCCCGATGTGTCCCTGGCAACGAGACATGACTCCTGACATCACGGAATAAACACGGGTTTTGAAGCGCCATCCACGTCCTAACTCCAGAATATACCCAGGTTCCCGCCGCAACACGAGCAAAACCACGAGACTTCCCCCTCGCTGCCAGATGAGGCCAGATTCCCCTGCAGTGCATGCAGAGCAATTCCGTGTTCCCCTTTCAAACAAGAAAGGTGTCTGCACTTCCTGGATGGAACTTCAGAGAGTCCCCAAGAACACTGTCACAAGTCTATTTAAGGGCCCTGAGGTCACCGCAGCAACACGAAAGAGATCCGTGTACCTGAAATCATCTCAAGATGAGGCCTGATTGCGCTGCATTGGTTCCAGAGCCATCCCACATTTCCCATCAAACAAGACAAGGGACTTAACTTCCTTTAGGCAACTCCAGAGATTCCCCGAAATCAACAACCAAAGTCTAGAAGAACACCAAGTTCAGCCCCGCAAATGGAGAAAAGCTAAGTGTACTCCAAATCCTCTCAAGATGAGAGCGGAATCCCTGGCACCGTCTCAAGAAGAATGAAGACATTCCACAAGCACCTTAAGATGCGGCATCTCTCAGCAGTAGGTATGTGAGGGGGAATGTAAGTTTGCTGTCCCAAGAAGAACGGACACAGAGGTGCCCTGACACAAAATAAGGCCGGATTTCCTTCAGTGACTTGAATGCAGGTTCGTCTTTCATCTCACAAGATGAAGGGATATCTGAATCCCCTGTGGAGACCCTAGAGAAAGCCCTAGTTCGCCGCCTCATCTGGACGGGATGCCTCACATCCGTTTGACAATGCGCAAGGAACCCCGAGTTCAATGAGTTCAATGTTTCAAAAGGAGGCGATGCCTGAGTCTGCTTGAAGATTGACAGGAATTCCAATATCCATGTGACAACTGGAAAGGGAACCTGGGTCTCACGCCTCACCTCGAGAGGCGTCCCTAATGCCCTGCCAAACGTCGAGGAGAATATCGAGGTGTCCCAAGCAACTAGACAAGAGTCCTGACATCGCTGAACAAACCCGAGTTTTGAAGGGCCATCCCCATCTTAACTCGAGAATATTCCCAAGGTTCCTGCTGCAACTCGAAAAAAACCATGAAACTTTCTCCACGCTGTGAGAAGAGGCTCGATTCCCATTCATCGATTGGAGAGTAATTTCGTGTTTCTCGTCAAAAGAAAGGAGCCTTGATTTCCTTGATGGAACCCCAGAGAATCCCTAAGAACCGGGACACAAGTATAGAGGGACCCAGAAGTCACAACAGCAACATGAAAGCATTCCGTGTACCCTCATATCATCTCGAGATGAGGCCTGAATCCCCTGCATTAGATCCAGAGCCATTCTGCCATCAACATCAAGCACAAGTGACTTGTCTTTCCTTAATCAACTCTGGAGATAACCCAGGAACACCGTCCCAACTCCAGAGGAACACCAAGTTTAGCACACAACACGAGGAAAGCTCCGTGATCCACAAATAACCTCGAGAGTAGAGATGACTCCATGGGCTCGACTCACATGAATGCCAACTTTCTACAGCACCTCAAGACGAGGAGTTTCTCAGCTATAGGAATGTAAGAGAGATCCTGAGTGTGCTGTCCCAAGTGGAATGGACACCGAGATGCCCTGACTCGAAATAAGGCCGGATTTCCCTGCAGTGATTGGAATGCAGGATCGTCTTTAATTTCACAAGATGAAGGGATGTCTGAATCCCCTGTGGAGACTTTAGAGAAAGCAGTAGTTCCCCGCCTCATCTCGACAGGAGGCCTCACATGCCTTTGAAAATTCGAAAGGAACTTGGAGTTCAATGCTTCCAAAGAGACGATGTCTGCATCCCATTGAAAACTGATAGGAATCCCAATATCACTGTGGCACCTGGAAAAGGAACCAGTGTCCCAAGTCTCAAATAAAGAGGGGTCCCTATTGCCCTGCCAACCCTCAAGGAGAATCCCCGATGTGTCCCTGGCAACGAGACATGACTCCTGACATCACGGAATAAACACGGGTTTTGAAGCGCCATCCACGTCCTAACTCCAGAATATACCCCAGGTTCCCGCCGCAACACGAGCAAAACCACGAGACTTCCCCCTCGCTGCCAGATGAGGCCAGATTCCCCTGCAGTGCATGCAGAGCAATTCCGTGTTCCCCTTTCAAACAAGAAAGGTGTCTGCACTTCCTGGATGGAACTTCAGAGAGTCCCCAAGAACACTGTCACAAGTCTATTTAAGGGCCCTGAGGTCACCGCAGCAACACGAAAGAGATCCGTGTACCTGAAATCATCTCAAGATGAGGCCTGATTGCGCTGCATTGGTTGCAGAGCCATCCCACATTTCCCATCAAACAAGACAAGGGACTTAACTTCCTTTAGGCAACTCCAGAGATTCCCCGAAATCAACAACCAAAGTCTAGAAGAACACCAAGTTCAGCCCCGCAAATGGAGAAAAGCTAAGTGTACCCAAATCCTCTCAAGATGAGAGCGGAATCCCTGGCACCGTCTCAAGAAGAATGAAGACATTCCACAAGCACCTTAAGATGCGGCATCTCTCAGCAGTAGGTATGTGAGGGGGAATCTAAGTTTGCTGTCCTCAAGAAGAACGGACACAGAGGTGCCCTGACACAAAATAAGGCCGGATTTCCTTCAGTGACTTGAATGCAGGTTCGTCTTTCATCTCACAAGATGAAGGGATCTGAATCCCCTGTGGAGACCCTAGAGAAAGCCCTAGTTCGCCGCCTCATCTGGACGGGATGCCTCACATCCGTTTGACAATGCGCAAGGAACCCCGAGTTCAATGAGTCAATGTTTCAAAAGGAGGCGATGCCTGAGTCTGCTTGAAGATTGACAGGAATTCCAATATCCATGTGACAACTGGAAAGGGAACCTGGGTCTCACGCCTCACCTCGAGAGGCGTCCCTAATGCCCTGCCAAACGTCGAGGAGAATATCGAGGTGTCCCAAGCAACTAGACAAGAGTCCTGACATCGCTGAACAAACCCGAGTTTTGAAGGGCCATCCCATCTTAACTCGAAAATATTCCCAAGGTTCCTGCTGCAACTCGAAAAAAAACATGAAACTTCTCCACGCTGTGAGAAGAGGCTCGATTCCCATTCATCGATTGGAGAGTAATTTCGTGTTTCTCGTCAAAAAGAAAGGAGCCTTGATTTCCTTGTTGGAACGCCAGAGAACCTCTAAGAACCGGGACACAAGTATAGAGGGACCCAGAAGTCACAACAGCAACATGAAAGCATTCCGTGTACCCTCATATCATCTCGAGATGAGGCCTGAATCCCCTGCATTAGATCCAGAGCCATTCTGCCATCAACATCAAGCACAAGTGTGACTTGTCTTTCCTTTATCAACTCTGGAGATAACCCAGGAACACCGTCTCAACTCCAGAGGAACACCAAGTTTAGCACACAACACGAGGAAAGCTCCGTGATCCACAAATAACCTCGAGAGTAGAGATGACTCCATGGGCTCGACTCACATGAATGCCAACTTTCTACAGCACCTCAAGACGAGGAGATTTCTCAGCTATAGGAATGTAAGAGAGATCCTGAGTGTGCTGTCCCAAGTGGAATGGACACCGAGATGCCCTGACTCGAAATAAGGCCGGATTTCCCTGCAGTGATTGGAATGCAGGATCGTCTTTAATTTCACAAGATGAAGGGATGTCTGAATCCCCTGTGGAGACTTTAGAGAAAGCAGTAGTTCCCCGCCTCATCTCGACAGGAGGCCTCACATGCCTTTGAAAATTCGAAAGGAACTTGGAGTTCAATGCTTCCAAAGAGACGATGCCTGCATCCCATTGAAAACTGATAGGAATCCCAATATCACTGTGGCACCTGGAAAAGGAACCAGTGTCCCAAGTCTCAAATAAAGAGGGGTCCCTATTGCCCTGCCAACCCTCAAGGAATCCCGATATGTCCCTGGCAACGAGACATGACTCCTGACATCACGGAATAAACACGGGTTTTGAAGCGCCATCCACGTCCTAACTCCAGAATATACCCCAGGTTCCCGCCGCAACAGAGCAAAAAACCACGAGACTTCCCCTCGCTGCCAGATGAGGCCAGATTCCCCTGCAGTGCATGCAGAGCAATTCCGTGTTCCCCTTTCAAACAAGAAAGGTGTCTGCACTTCTGGATGGAACTTCAGAGAGTCCCCAAGAACACTGTCACAAGTCTATAGGGCCCTGAGGTCACCGCAGCAACACGAAAGAGATCCGTGTACCTGAAATCATCTCAAGATGAGGCCTGATTGCGCTGCATTGGTTGCAGAGCCATCCCACATTTCCCATCAAACAAGACAAGGGACTTAACTTCCTTTAGGCAACTCCAGAGATTCCCCGAAATCAACAACCAAAGTCTAGAAGAACACCAAGTTCAGCCCCGCAAATGGAGAAAAGCTAAGTGTACTCCAAATCCTCTCAAGATGAGAGCGGAATCCCTGGCACCGTCTCAAGAAGAATGAAGACATTCCACAAGCACCTTAAGATGCGGCATCTCTCAGCAGTAGGTATGTGAGGGGGAATCTAAGTTTGCTGTCCCAAGAAGAACGGACACAGAGGTGCCCTGACACAAAATAAGGCCGGATTTCCTTCAGTGACTTGAATGCAGGTTCGTCTTTCATCTCACAAGATGAAGGGATATCTGAATCCCCTGTGGAGACCCTAGAGAAAGCCCTAGTTCGCCGCCTCATCTGGACGGGATGCCTCACATCCGTTTGACAATGTGCAAGGAACCCCGAGTTCAATGAGTTCAATGTTTCAAAAGGAGGCGATGCCTGAGTCTGCTTGAAGATTGACAGGAATTCCAATATCCATGTGACAACTGGAAAGGGAAACCTGGGTCTCACGCCTCACCTCGAGAGGCGTCCCTAATGCCCTGCCAAACGTCGAGGAGAATATCGAGGTGTCCCAAGCAACTAGACAAGAGTCCTGACATCGCTGAACAAACCCGAGTTTTGAAGGGCCATCCCATCTTAACTCGAAAATATTCCCAAGGTTCCTGCTGCAACTCGAAAAAAACCATGAAACTTCTCCACGCTGTGAGAAGAGGCTCGATTCCCATTCATCGATTGGAGAGTAATTTCGTGTTTCTCGTCAAAAAGAAAGGAGCCTTGATTTCCTTGTTGGAACGCCAGAGAATCCCTAAGAACCGGGACACAAGTATAGAGGGACCCACCCAGAAGTCACAACAGCAACATGAAAGCATTCCGTGTACCCTCATATCATCTCGAGATGAGGCCTGAATCCCCTGCATTAGATCCAGAGCCATTCTGCCATCAACATCAAGCACAAGTGACTTGTCTTTCCTTTATCAACTCTGGAGATAACCCAGGAACACCGTCTCAACTCCAGAGGAACACCAAGTTTAGCACACAACACGAGGAAAGCTCCGTGATCCACAAATAACCTCGAGAGTAGAGATGACTCCATGGGCTCGACTCACATGAATGCCAACTTTCTACAGCACCTCAAGACGAGGAGATTCTCAGCTATAGGAATGTAAGAGAGATCCTGAGTGTGCTGTCCCAAGTGGAATGGACACCGAGATGCCCTGACTCGAAATAAGGCCGGATTTCCCTGCAGTGATTGGAATGCAGGATCGTCTTTAATTTCACAAGATGAAGGGATGTCTGAATCCCCTGTGGAGACTTTAGAGAAAGCAGTAGTTCCCCGCCTCATCTCGACAGGAGGCCTCACATGCCTTTGAAAATTCGAAAGGAACTTGGAGTTCAATGCTTCCAAAGAGACGATGCCTGCATCCCATTGAAAACTGATAGGAATCCCAATATCACTGTGGCACCTGGAAAAGGAACCAGTGTCCCAAGTCTCAAATAAAGAGGGGGGTCTATTGCCCTGCCAACCCTCAAGGAGAATCCCGATATGTCCCTGGCAACGAGACATGACTCCTGACATCACGGAATAAACACGGGTTTTGAAGCGCCATCCACGTCCTAACTCCAGAATATACCCCAGGTTCCCGCCGCAACACGAGCAAAAACCACGAGACTTCCCCCTCGCTGCCAGATGAGGCCAGATTTCCCTGCAGTGCATGCAGAGCAATTCCGTGTTCCCTTTCAAACAAGAAAGGTGTCTGCACTTCTTGGATGGAACTTCAGAGAGTCCCCAAGAACACTGTCACAAGTCTATAGGTGCCCTGAGGTCACCGCAGCAACACGAAAGAGATCCGTGTACCTGAAATCATCTCAAGATGAGGCCTGATTGCGCTGCATTGGTTGCAGAGCCATCCCACATTTCCCATCAAACAAGACAAGGGACTTAACTTCCTTTAGGCAACTCAGAGATTCCCCGAAATCAACAACCAAAGTCTAGAAGAACACCAAGTTCAGCCCCGCAAATGGAGAAAAGCTAAGTGTACCCAAATCCTCTCAAGATGAGAGCGGAATCCCTGGCACCGTCTCAAGAAGAATGAAGACATTCCACAAGCACCTTAAGATGCGGCATCTCTCAGCGTAGGTATGTGAGGGGGAATCTAAGTTTGCTGTCCCAAGAAGAACGGACACAGAGGTGCCCTGACACAAAATAAGGCCGGATTTCCTTCAGTGACTTGAATGCAGGTTCGTCTTTCATCTCAACAAGATGAAGGGATATCTGAATCCCTGTGGAGACCCTAGAGAAAGCCCTAGTTCGCCGCCTCATCTGGACGGGATGCCTCACATCCGTTTGACACAATGTGCAAGGAACCCGAGTTCAATGACTTCAATGTTTCAAAAGGAGGCGATGCCTGAGTCTGCTTGAAGATTGACAGGAATTCCAATATCCATGTGACAACTGGAAAGGGAACCTGGGTCTCACGCCTCACCTCGAGAGGCGTCCCTAATGCCCTGCCAAACGTCGAGGAGAATATCGAGGTGTCCCAAGCAACTAGACAAGAGTCCTGACATCGCTGAACAAACCCGAGTTTTGAAGGGCCATCCCCATCTTAACTCGAAAATATTCCCAAGGTTCCTGCTGCAACTCGAAAAAAACCATGAAACTTTCTCCACGCTGTGAGAAGAGGCTCGATTCCCATTCATCGATTGGAGAGTAATTTCGTGTTTCTCGTCAAAAAGAAAGGAGCCTTGATTTCCTTGTTGGAACGCCAGAGAATCCCTAAGAACCGGGACACAAGTATAGAGGGACCCAGAAGTCACAACAGCAACATGAAAGCATTCCGTGTACCCTCATATCATCTCGAGATGAGGCCTGAATCCCCTGCATTAGATCCAGAGCCATTCTGCCATCAACATCAAGCACATGTGACTTGTCTTTCCTTTATCAACTCTGGAGATAACCCAGGAACACCGTCTCAACTCCAGAGGAACACCAAGTTTAGCACACAACACGAGGAAAGCTCCGTGATCCACAAATAACCTCGAGAGTAGAGATGACTCCATGGGCTCGACTCACATGAATGCCAACTTTCTACAGCACCTCAAGACGAGGAGATTTCTCAGCTATAGGAATGTAAGAGAGATCCTGAGTGTGCTGTCCCAAGTGGAATGGACACCGAGATGCCCTGACTCGAAATAAGGCCGGATTTCCCTGCAGTGATTGGAATGCAGGATCGTCTTTAATTTCACAAGATGAAGGGATGTCTGAATCCCCTGTGGAGACTTTAGAGAAAGCAGTAGTTCCCCGCCTCATCTCGACAGGAGGCCTCACATGCCTTTGAAAATTCGAAAGGAACTTGAAAGGAACTTGGAGTTCAATGCTTCCAAAGAGACGATGCCTGCATCCCATTGAAAACTGATAGGAATCCCAATATCACTGTGGCACCTGGAAAAGGAACCAGTGTCCCAAGTCTCAAATAAAGAGGGGTCCCTATTGCCCTGCCAACCCTCAAGGAGAATCCCGATATGTCCCTGGCAACGAGACATGACTCCTGACATCACGGAATAAACACGGGTTTTGAAGCGCCATCCACGTCCTAACTCCAGAATATAGCCCAGGTTCCCGCCGCAACACGAGCAAAACCACGAGACTTCCCCCTCGCTGCCAGATGAGGCCAGATTCCCCTGCAGTGCATGCAGAGCAATTCCGTGTTCCCCTTTCAAACAAGAAAGGTGTCTGCACTTCTTGGATGGAACTTCAGAGAGTCCCCAAGAACACTGTCACAAGTCTATAGGGCCCTGAGGTCACCGCAGTAACACGAAAGAGATCCGTGTACCTGAAATCATCTCAAGATGAGGCCTGATTGCGCTGCATTGGTTGCAGAGCCATCCCACATTTCCCATCAAACAAGACAAGGGACTTAACTTCCTTTAGGCAACTCCAGAGATTCCCCGAAATCAACAACCAAAGTCTAGAAGAACACCAAGTTCAGCCCCGCAAATGGAGAAAAGCTAAGTGTACCCAAATCCTCTCAAGATGAGAGAGCGGAATCCCTGGCACCGTCAAGAAGAATGAAGACATTCCACAAGCACCTTAAGATGCGGCATCTCTCAGCGTAGGTATGTGAGGGGGAATCTAAGTTTGCTGTCCCAAGAAGAACGGACACAGAGGTGCCCTGACACAAAATAAGGCCGGATTTCCTTCAGTGACTTGAATGCAGGTTCGTCTTTCATCTCACAAGATGATGAAGGGATATCTGAATCCCCTGTGGAGACCCTAGAGAAAGCCCTAGTTCGCCGCCTCATCTGGACGGGATGCCTCACATCCGTTTGACAATGTGCAAGGAACCCCGAGTTCAATGAATTCATTGTTTCAAAAGGAGGCGATGCCTGAGTCTGCTTGAAGATTGACAGGAATTCCAATATCCATGTGACAACTGGAAAGGAAACCTGGGTCTCACGCCTCACCTCGAGAGGCGTTCCTAATGCCCTGCCAAACGTCGAGGAGAATATCGAGGTGTCCCAAGCAACTAGACAAGAGTCTGACATCGCTGAACAAACCCGAGTTTTGAAGGGCCATCCCATCTTAACTCGAAAATATTCCCAATGTTCCTGCAACTCGAAAAAACCATGAAACTTTCTCCACGCTGTGAGAAGAGGCTCGATTTCCATTCATCGATTGGAGAGTAATTTCGTGTTTCTCGTCAAAAAGAAAGGAGCCTTGATTTCCTTGTTGGAACGCCAGAGAATCCCTAAGAACCGGGACACAAGTATAGAGGGACCCAGAAGTCACAACAGCAACATGAAAGCATTCCGTGTACCCTCATATCATCTCGAGATGAGGCCTGAATCCCCTGCATTAGATCAGAGCCATTCTGCCATCAACATCAAGCACATGTGACTTGTCTTTCCTTTATCAACTCTGGAGATAACCCAGGAACACCGTCTCAACTCCAGAGGAACACCAAGTTTAGCACACAACACAAGGAAAGCTCCGTGATCCACAAATAACCTTGAGAGTAGAGATGACTCCATGGGCTCGACTCACATGAATGCCAACTTTCTACAGCACCTCAAGACGAGGAGATTCTCAGCTATAGGAATGTAAGAGAGATCCTGAGTGTGCTGTCCCAAGTGGAATGGACACCGAGATGCCCTGACTCGAAATAAGGCCGGATTTCCCTGCAGTGATTGGAATGCAGGATCGTCTTTAATTTCACAAGATGAAGGGATGTCTGAATCCCCTGTGGAGACTTTAGAGAAAGCAGTAGTTCCCCGCCTCATCTCGACAGGAGGCCTCACATGCCTTTGAAAATTCGAAAGGAACTTGGACTTCAATGCTTCCAAAGAGACGATGTCTGCATCCATTGAAAACTGATAGGAACCCCAATATCACTGTGGCACCTGGAAAAGGAACCAGTGTCCCAAGTCTCAAATAAAGAGGGGTCCCTATTGCCCTGCCAACCCTCTAGGAGAATCCCGATATGTCCCTGACAACGAGACATGACTCCTGACATCACAGAATAGACACGGGTTTTGAAGCGCCATCCACGTCCTAACTCCAGAATATACCCCAGGTTCCCGCCGCAACACGAGCAAAACCACGAGATTTCCCCCTCGCTGCCAGATGAGGCCAAATTCCCCTGCAGTGCATGCAGACCAATTCCGTGTTCCTCTTTCAAACAAGAAAGGTGTCTGCACTTCTTGGATGGAACTTCAGAAAGTCCCCAAGAACACTGTCACAAGTTTATAGGTGCCCTGAGGTCACCGCAGTAACACGAAAGAGATCCGTGTACCTGAAATCATCTCAAGATGAGGCCTGATTGCGCTGCATTGGTTGCAGAGCCATCCCACATTTCCCATCAAACAAGACATGGGACTTAACTTCCTTTA
Organism: Odocoileus hemionus; assembly: GCA_020976825.1. NCBI lineage: Eukaryota > Metazoa > Chordata > Mammalia > Artiodactyla > Cervidae > Odocoileus > Odocoileus hemionus. The sequence goes on along the minus strand of JAJLRB010000873.1, from coordinate 24,471 downwards.
GGCAACTTCAGAGATTCCCCGAAATCAACAACCAAAGTTTAGAAGAACACCAAGTTCAGCCCCGCAAATGGAGAAAAGCTAAGTGTAGCCCAAATCCTCTCAAGATGAGAGCGGAATCCCTGGCACCATCTCAAGAAGAATGAAGACATTCCACAAGCACCTTAAGATGCGGCATCTCTCAGTCGTAGGGATGTGAGGGGGAATCTAAGTTTGCTGTCCCAAGAAGAACGAACACAGAGGTGCCCTGACACAGAATAAGGCCGGATTTCCTTCAGTGACTTGAATGCAGGTTCGTCTTTCATCTAACAAGATGAAGGGAGATCTGAATTCCCTGTGGAGACCCTAGAGAAAGCCGTAGTTCGCCGCCTCATCTGGACGGGATGCCTCACATCCGTTTGACAATGCGCAAGGAACCCGAGTTCAATGACTTCAATGTTTCAAAAGGAGGCGATGCCTGAGTCTGCTTGAAGTTGACAGGAATTCCAATATCCATGTGACAAGTGGAAAGGGAACCTGGGTCTCACGCCTCACATCGAGAGGCGACCCTAATGCCCTGCCAAACGTCGAGGAGAATATCGAGGTGTCCCAAGCAACTAGACAAGAGTCCTGACATCGCTGAACAAACCCGAATTTTGAAGGGCCATACCCATCTTAACTCGAAAATATTCCCAAGGTTCCTGCTGCAACTCGAAAAAAAAAAAAAAACCATGAAACGTTCTCCAGCTGTGAGAAGAGGCTCGATTCCCATTCATCGATTGGAGAGTAATTTCGTGTTTCTCGTCAAAAAGAAAGGAGCCTTGATTTCCTTGTTGGAACGCCAGAGAATCCCTAAGAACCGGGACACAAGTATAGAGGGACCCAGAAGTCACAACAGCAACATGAAAGCATTCCGTGTACCCTCATATCATCTCGAGATGAGGCCTGAATCCCCTGCATTAGATCCAGAGCCATTCTGCCATCAACAACATCAAGCACATGTGACTTGTCTTTCCTTTATCAACTCTGGAGATAACCCAGGAACACCGTCTCAACTCCAGAGGAACACCAAGTTTAGCACACAACACGAGGAAAGCTCCGTGATCCACAAATAACCTCGAGAGTAGAGATGACTCCATGGGCTCGACACACATGAATGCCAAATTTCTACAGCACCTCAAGACGAGGAGATTCTCAGCTATAGGAATGTAAGAGAGATCCTGAGTGTGCTGTCCCAAGTGGAATGGACACCGAGATGCCCTGACTCGAAATAAGGCCGGATTTCCCTGCAGTGATTGGAATGCAGGATCATCTTTAATTTCACAAGATGAAGGGATGTCTGAATCCCCTGTGGAGACTTTAGAGAAAGCAGTAGTTCCCCGCCTCATCTCGACAGGAGGCCTCACATGCCTTTGAAAATTCGAAAGGAACTTGGAGTTCAATGCTTCCAAAGAGACGATGCCTGCATCCCATTGAAAACTGATAGGAATCCCAATTTCACTGTGGCACCTGGAAAAGCAACCAGTGTCCCAAGTCTCAAATAAAGAGGGGTCCCTATTGCCCTGCCAAACCTCAAGGAGAATACCCGATATGTCCCTGGCAACGAGACATGACTCCTGAAATCACGGAATAAACACGGGTTTTGAAGCGCCATCCACGTCCTAACTCCAGAATATAGCCCAGGTTCCCGCCGCAACAGGAAGAAAACCATGAGACTTCCCCCCGCTATCAGATGAGGCCAGATTCCCCTGCACTGCATGCAGAGCAATTCTGTGTTCCCCTTTCAAACAAGAAAGGTGTCTGCACTTCCTGGATGGAACTTCAGAGAGTCCCCAAGAACACTGTCACAAGTCTATAGGGCCCTGAGGTCACCGCAACAACACGAAAGAGATCCGTGTACCTGAAATCATCTCAAGATGAGGCCTGATTGCGCTGCATTGGTTGCAGAGCCATCCCACATTTCCCATCAAACAAGACAAGGGACTTAACTTCTTTTTAGGCAACTCCAGAGATTCCCCGAAATCAACAACCAAAGTCTAGAAGAACACAAAGTTCAGCCCCGCAAATGGAGAAAAGCTAAGTGTACTCCAAGACATCTCAAGATGAGAACGGAAACCCTGGCACCGTCTCAAGAAGAATGAAGACATTCCACAAGCACCTTAATATGCTTCATCTCTCAGCCGTAGGTATGTGAGGGGGAATGTATGTTTGCTGTCCCAAGAAGAACGGACACAGAGGTGCCCTGACACAAAATAAGGCCGGGTTTTCTTCAGTGACTTGAATGCAGGTTCGTCTCTCATCTCACAAGATGAAGGGATATCTGAATCCCCTGTGGAGACCCTAGAGAAAGCCCTAGTTCGCCGCCTCATCTGGACGGGATGCCTCACATCCGTTTGTCAATGTGCAAGGAACCCTGAGTTCAATGAATTCATTGTTTCAAAAGGAGGCGATGCCTGAGTCTGCTTGAAGATTGACAGGAATTCCAATATCCATGTGTGAAACTGGAAAGGAAACCTGGATCTCACGCCTCACCTCGAGAGGCGTTCCTAATGCCCTGCCAAACGTCGAGGAGAATATCGAGGTGTCCCAAGCAACTAGACAAGAGTTCTGACATCGCTGAACAAACCCGAGTTTTGAAGGGCCATCCTCATCTTAACTCGAAAATATTCCCAATGTTAGTGCTGCAACTCGAAAAAACCATGAAACTTTCTCCACGCTGTGAGAAGAGGCTCGATTTCCATTCATCGATTGGAGAGTAATTTCGTGTTTCTCGTCAAAAAGAAAGGAGCCTTGATTTCCTTGTTGGAACGCCAGAGAATCCCTAAGAACCGGGACACAAGTATAGAGGGACCCAGAAGTCACAACAGCAACATGAAAGCATTCCGTGTACCCTCATATCATCTCGAGATGAGGCCTGAATGCCCTGCATTAGATCCAGAGCCATTCTGCCATCAACATCAAGCACATGTGACTTGGCTTTCCTTTATCAACTCTGAGATAACCCAGGAACACCGTCTCAACTCCAGAGGAACACCAAGTTTAGCACACAACACAAGGAGGAAAGCTCCGTGATCCACAAATAACCTTGAGAGTAGAGATGACTCCATGGGCTCGACTCACATGAATGCCAACTTTCTACAGCACCTCAAGACGAGGAGATTCTCAGCTATAGGAATGTAAGAGAGATCCTGAGTGTGCTGTCCCAAGTGGAATGGACACCGAGATGCCCTGACTCGAAATAAGGCCGGATTTCCCTGCAGTGATTGGAATGCAGGATGGTCTTTAATTTCACAAGATGAAGGGATGTCTGAATCCCCTGTGGAGACTTTAGAGAAAGCAGTAGTTCCCCGCCTCATCTCGACAGGAGGCCTCACATGCCTTTGAAAATTCGAAAGGAACTTGGACTTCAATGCTTCCAAAGAGACGATGTCTGCATCCCATTGAAAACTGATAGGAACCCCAATATCACTGTGGCACCTGGAAAAGGAACCAGTGTCAAGTCTCAAATAAAGAGGGGTCCCTATTGCCCTGCCAACCCTCTAGGAGAATCCCGATATGTCCCTGACAACGAGACATGACTCCTGACATCACAGAATAGACACGGGTTTTGAAGCGCCATCCACGTCCTAACTCCAGAATATACCCCAGGTTCCCGCCGCATCACGAGCAAAACCACGAGATTTTCCCCCTCGCTGCCAGATGAGGCCAAATTCCCCTGCAGTGCATGCAGACCAATTCCGTGTTCCTCTTTCAAACAAGAAAGGTGTCTGCACTTCTTGGATGGAACTTCAGAAAGTCCCCAAGAACACTGTCACAAGTTTATAGGTGCCCTGAGGTCACCGCAGTAACACGAAAGAGATCCGTGTACCTGAAATCATCTCAAGATGAGGCCTGATTGCGCTGCATTGGTTGCAGAGCCATCCCACATTTCCCATCAAACAAGACATGGACTTAACTTCCTTTAGGCAACTTCAGAGATTCCCCGAAATCAACAACCAAAGTTTAGAAGAACACCAAGTTCAGCCCCGCAAATGGAGAAAAGCTAAGTGTAGCCCAAATCCTCTCAAGATGAGAGCGGAATCCCTGGCACCATCTCAAGAAGAATGAAGACATTCCACAAGCACCTTAAGATGCGGCATCTCTCAGTCGTAGGGATGTGAGGGGGAATCTAAGTTTGCTGTCTTAAGAAGAACGAATACAGAGGTGCCCTGACACAGAATAAGGCCGGATTTCCTTCAGTGACTTGAATGCAGGTTCGTCTTTCATCTAACAAGATGAAGGGAGATCTGAATTCCCTGTGGAGACCCTAGAGAAAGCCGTAGTTCGCCGCCTCATCTGGACGGGATGCCTCACATCCGTTTGACAATGCGCAAGGAATCCCGAGTTCAATGACTTCAATGTTTCAAAAGGAGGCGATGCCTGAGTCTGCTTGAAGATTGACAGGAATTCCAATATCCATGTGACAAGTGGAAAGGGAACCTGGGTCTCACGCCTCACATCGAGAGGCGACCCTAATGCCCTGCCAAACGTCGAGGAGAATATCGAGGTGTCCCAAGCAACTAGACAAGAGTCCTGACATCGCTGAACAAACCCGAATTTTGAAGGGCCATACCCATCTTAACTCGAAAATATTCCCAAGGTTCCTGCTGCAACTCGAAAAAAACCATGAAACGTTCTCCAGCCTATGAGAAGAGGCTCGATTCCCATTCATCGATTGGAGAGTAATTTCGTGTTTCTCGTCAAAAAGAAAGGAGCCTTGATTTCCTTGTTGGAACGCCAGAGAATCCCTAAGAACCGGGACACAAGTATAGAGGGACCCAGAAGTCACAACAGCAACATGAAAGCATTCCGTGTACCCTCATATCATCTCGAGATGAGGCCTGAATCCCCTGCATTAGATCCAGAGCCATTCTGCCATCAACATCAAGCACATGTGACTTGTCTTTCCTTTATCAACTCTGGAGATAACCCAGGAACACCGTCTCAACTCCAGAGGAACCCAAGTTTAGCACACAACACGAGGAAAGCTCCGTGATCCACAAATAACCTCGAGAGTAGAGATGACTCCATGGGCTCGACACACATGAATGCCAAATTTCTACAGCACCTCAAGACGAGGAGATTCTCAGCTATAGGAATGTAAGAGAGATCCTGAGTGTGCTGTCCCAAGTGGAATGGACACCGAGATGCCCTGACTCGAAATAAGGCCGGATTTCCCTGCAGTGATTGGAATGCAGGATCATCTTTAATTTCACAAGATGAAGGGATGTCTGAATCCCCTGTGGAGACTTTAGAGAAAGCAGCAGTTCCCCGCCTCATCTCGACAGGAGGCCTCACATGCCTTTGAAAATTCGAAAGGAACTTGGAGTTCAATGCTTCCAAAGAGACGATGCCTGCATCCCATTGAAAACTGATAGGAATCCCAATTTCACTGTGGCACCTGGAAAAGCAACCAGTGTCCCAAGTCTCAAATAAAGAGGGGTCCCTATTGCCCTGCCAAACCTCAAGGAGAATCCCGATATGTCCCTGGCAACGAGACATGACTCCTGAAATCACGGAATAAACACGGGTTTTGAAGCGCCATCCACGTCCTAACTCCAGAATATAGCCCAGGTTCCCGCCGCAACAGGAAGAAAACCATGAGACTTCCCCCTCGCTATCAGATGAGGCCAGATTCCCCTGCACTGCACGCAGAGCAATTCTGTGTTCCCCTTTCAAACAAGAAAGGTGTCTGCACTTCCTGAATGGAACTTCAGAGAGTCCCCAAGAACACTGTCACAAGTCTATAGGGGCCCTGAGGTCACCGCAACAACACGAAAGAGATCCGTGTACCTGAAATCATCTCAAGATGAGGCCTGATTGCGCTGCATTGGTTGCAGAGCCATCCCACATTTCCCATCAAACAAGACAAGGGACTTAACTTCCTTTAGGCAACTCCAGAGATTCCCCGAAATCAACAACCAAAGTCTAGAAGAACACAAAGTTCAGCCCCGCAAACTGGATGGAGAAAAGCTAAGTGTACTCCAAACATCTCAAGATGAGAACGGAAACCCTGGCACCGTCTCAAGAAGAATGAAGACATTCCACAAGCACCTTAATATGCTTCATCTCTCAGCCGTAGGTATGTGAGGGGGAATGTATGTTTGCTGTCCCAAGAAGAACGGACACAGAGGTGCCCTGACACAAAATAAGGCCGGGTTTTCTTCAGTGACTTGAATGCAGGTTCGTCTCTCATCTCACAAGATGAAGGGATATCTGAATCCCCCTGTGGAGACCCTAGAGAAAGCCCTAGTTCGCCGCCTCATCTGGACGGGATGCCTCACATCCGTTTGTCAATGTGCAAGGAACCCTGAGTTCAATGAATTCATTGTTTCAAAAGGAGGCGATGCCTGAGTCTGCTTGAAGATTGACAGGAATTCCAATATCCATGTGACAACTGGAAAGGAAACCTGGATCTCACGCCTCACCTCGAGAGGCGTTCCTAATGCCCTGCCAAAACGTCGAGGAGAATATCGAGGTGTCCCAAGCAACTAGACAAGAGTTCTGACATCGCTGAACAAACCCGAGTTTTGAAGGGCCATCCTCATCTTAACTCGAAAATATTCCCAATGTTAGTGCTGCAACTCGAAAAAAAAAAACCATGAAACTTTCTCCACGCTGTGAGAAGAGGCTCGATTTCCATTCATCGATTGGAGAGTAATTTCGTGTTTCTCGTCAAAAAGAAAGGAGCCTTGATTTCCTTGTTGGAACGCCAGAGAATCCCTAAGAACCGGGACACAAGTATAGAGGGACCCAGAAGTCACAACAGCAACATGAAAGCATTCCGTGTACCCTCATATCATCTCGAGATGAGGCCTGAATGCCCTGCATTAGATCCAGAGCCATTCTGCCATCAACATCAAGCACATGTGACTTGGCTTTCCTTTATCAACTCTGGAGATAACCCAGGAACACCGTCTCAACTCCAGAGGAACACCAAGTTTAGCACACAACACAAGGAAAGCTCCGTGATCCACAAATAACCTTGAGAGTAGAGATGACTCCATGGGCTCGACTCACATGAATGCCAACTTTCTACAGCACCTCAAGACGAGGAGATTCTCAGCTATAGGAATGTAAGAGAGATCCTGAGTGTGCTGTCCCAAGTGGAATGGACACCGAGATGCCCTGACTCGAAATAAGGCCGGATTTCCCTGCAGTGATTGGAATGCAGGATCGTCTTTAATTTCACAAGATGAAGGGATGTCTGAATCCCCTGTGGAGACTTTAGAGAAAGCAGTAGTTCCCCGCCTCATCTCGACAGGAGGCCTCACATGCCTTTGAAAATTCGAAAGGAACTTGGACTTCAATGCTTCCAAAGAGACGATGCTGCATCCCATTGAAAACTGATAGGAACCCCAATATCACTGTGGCACCTGGAAAAGGAACCAGTGTCCCAAGTCTCAAATAAAGAGGGGTCCCTATTGCCCTGCCAACCCTCAGGAGAATCCCGATATGTCCCTCCCTACACAACGAGACATGACTCCTGACATCACAGAATAACACGGGTTTTGAAGCGCCATCCACGTCCTAACTCCAGAATATACCCCAGGTTCCCGCCGCAACACGAGCAAAACCACGAGATTTCCCCCTCGCTGCCAGATGAGGCCAGATTCCCCTGCAGTGCATGCAGACCAATTCCGTGTTCCTCTTTCAAACAAGAAAGGTGTCTGCACTTCTTGGATGGAACTTCAGAGAGTCCCCAAGAACACTGTCACAAGTTTATAGGTGCCCTGAGGTCACCGCAGTAACACGAAAGAGATCCGTGTACCTGAAATCATCTCAAGATGAGGCCTGATTGCGCTGCATTGGTTGCAGAGCCATCCCACATTTCCCATCAAACAAGACATGGGACTTAACTTCCTTTAGGCAACTTCAGAGATTCCCCGAAATCAACAACCAAAGTTTAGAAGAACACCAAGTTCAGCCCCGCAAATGGAGAAAAGCTAAGTGTAGCCCAAATCCTCTCAAGATGAGAGCGGAATCCCTGGCACCATCTCAAGAAGAATGAAGACATTCCACAAGCACCTTAAGATGCGGCATCTCTCAGTCGTAGGTATGTGAGGGGGAATCTAAGTTTGCTGTCTTAAGAAGAACGAACACAGAGGTGCCCTGACACAAAATAAGGCCGGATTTCCTTCAGTGACTTGAATGCAGGTTCGTCTTTCATCTAACAAGATGAAGGGATATCTGAATCCCCTGTGGAGACCCTAGAGAAAGCCCTAGTTCGCCGCCTCATCTGGACGGGATGCCTCACATCCGTTTGACAATGTGCAAGGAACCCCGAGTTCAATGAATTTCAATGTTTCAAAAGGAGGCGATGCCTGAGTCTGCTTGAAGATTGACAGGAATTCCAATATCCATGTGACAACTGGAAAGGAAACCTGGGTCTCACGCCTCACCTCGAGAGGCGTTCCTAATGCCCTGCCAAACGTCGAGGAGAATATCGAGGTGTCCCAAGCAACTAGACAAGAGTTCTGACATCGCTGAACAAACCCGAGTTTTGAAGGGCCATCCTCATCTTAACTCGAAAATATTCCCAAGGTTCCTGCTGCAACTCGAAAAAAAAAAAACCATGAAACTTTCTCCACGCTGTGAGAAGAGGCTCGATTTCCATTCATCGATTGGAGAGTAATTTCGTGTTTCTCGTCAAAAAGAAAGGAGCCTTGATTTTTCCTTGTTGGAACGCCAGAGAATCCCTAAGAACCGGGACACAAGTATAGAGGGACCCAGAAGTCACAACAGCAACATGAAAGCATTCCGTGTACCCTCATATCATCTCGAGATGAGGCCTGAATCCCTGCATTAGATCCAGAGCCATTCTGCCATCAACATCAAGCACATGTGACTTGTCTTTCCTTTATCAACTCTGGAGATAACCCAGGAACACCGTCTCAACTCCAGAGGAACACCAAGTTTAGCACACAACACAAGGAAAGCTCCGTGATCCACAAATAACCTTGAGAGTAGAGAGATGACTCCATGGGCTCGACTCACATGAATGCCAACTTTCTACAGCACCTCAAGACGAGGAGATTCTCAGCTATAGGAATGTAAGAGAGATCCTGAGTGTGCTGTCCCAAGTGGAATGGACACCGAGATGCCCTGACTCGAAATAAGGCCGGATTTCCCTGCAGTGATTGGAATGCAGGATCATCTTTAATTTCACAAGATGAAGGGATGTCTGAATCCCCTGTGGAGACTTTAGAGAAAGCAGTAGTTCCCCGCCTCATCTCGACAGGAGGCCTCACATGCCTTTGAAAATTCGAAAGGAACTTGGACTTCAATGCTTCCAAAGAGACGATGTCTGCATCCCATTGAAAACTGATAGGAACCCCAATATCACTGTGGCACCTGGAAAAGGAACCAGTGTCCCAAGTCTCAAATAAAGAGGGGTCCCTATTGCCCTGCCAACCCTCTAGGAGAATCCCGATATGTCCCTGACAACGAGACATGACTCCTGACATCACAGAATAGACACGGGTTTTGAAGCGCCATCCACGTCCTAACTCCAGAATATACCCCAGGTTCCCGCCGCAACACGAGCAAAACCACGAGATTTCCCCCTCGCTGCCAGATGAGGCCAAATTCCCCTGCAGTGCATGCAGACCAATTCCGTGTTCCTCTTTCAAACAAGAAAGGTGTCTGCACTTCTTGGATGGAACTTCAGAAAGTCCCCAAGAACACTGTCACAAGTTTATAGGTGCCCTGAGGTCACCGCAGTAACACGAAAGAGATCCGTGTACCTGAAATCATCTCAAGATGAGGCCTGATTGCGCTGCATTGGTTGCAGAGCCATCCCACATTTCCCATCAAACAAGACATGGGACTTAACTTCCTTTAGGCAACTTCAGAGATTCCCCGAAATCAACAACCAAAGTTTAGAAGAACACCAAGTTCAGCCCCGCAAATGGAGAAAAGCTAAGTGTAGCCCAAATCCTCTCAAGATGAGAGCGGAATCCCTGGCACCATCTCAAGAAGAATGAAGACATTCCACAAGCACCTTAAGATGCGGCATCTCTCAGTCGTAGGGATGTGAGGGGGAATCTAAGTTTGCTGTCCCAAGAAGAACGGACACAGAGGTGCCCTGACACAAAATAAGGCCGGATTTCCTTCAGTGACTTGAATGCAGGTTCGTCTTTCATCTAACAAGATGAAGGGAGATCTGAATTCCCTGTGGAGACCCTAGAGAAAGCCGTAGTTCGCCGCCTCATCTGGACGGGATGCCTCACATCCGTTTGACAATGCGCAAGGAACCCCGAGTTCAATGACTTCAATGTTTCAAAAGGAGGCGATGCCTGAGTCTGCTTGAAGATTGACAGGAATTCCAATATCCATGTGACAACTGGAAAGGGAACCTGGGTCTCACGCCTCACATCGAGAGGCGTCCCTAATGCCCTGCCAAACGTCGAGGAGAATATCGAGGTGTCCCAAGCAACTAGACAAGAGTCCTGACATCGCTGAACAAACCCGAATTTTGAAGGGCCATACCCATCTTAACTCGAAAATATTCCCAAGGTTCCTGCTGCAACTCGAAAAAAACCATGAAACGTTCTCCAGGCTGTGAGAAGAGGCTCGATTCCCATTCATCGATTGGAGAGTAATTTCGTGTTTCTCGTCAAAAAGAAAGGAGCCTTGATTTCCTTGTTGGAACGCCAGAGAATCCCTAAGAACCGGGACACAAGTATAGAGGGACCCAGAAGTCACAACAGCAACATGAAAGCATTCCGTGTACCCTCATATCATCTCGAGATGAGGCCTGAATCCCCTGCATTAGATCCAGAGCCATTCTGCCATCAACATCAAGCACATGTGACTTGTCTTTCCTTTATCAACTCTGGAGATAACCCAGGAACACCGTCTCAACTCCAGAGGAACACCAAGTTTAGCACACAACACGAGGAAAGCTCCGTGATCCACAAATAACCTCGAGAGTAGAGATGACTCCATGGGCTCGACACACATGAATGCCAAATTTCTACAGCACCTCAAGACGAGGAGATTCTCAGCTATAGGAATGTAAGAGAGATCCTGAGTGTGCTGTCCCAAGTGGAATGGACACCGAGATGCCCTGACTCGAAATAAGGCCGGATTTCCCTGCAGTGATTGGAATGCAGGATCATCTTTAATTTCACAAGATGAAGGGATATCTGAATCCCCTGTGGAGACTTTAGAGAAAGCAGCAGTTCCCCGCCTCATCTCGACAGGAGGCCTCACATGCCTTTGAAAATTCGAAAGGAACTTGGAGTTCAATGCTTCCAAAGAGACGATGCCTGCATCCCATTGAAAACTGATAGGAATCCCAATTTCACTGTGGCACCTGGAAAAGCAACCAGTGTCCCAAGTCTAAAATAAAGAGGGGTCCCTATTGCCCTGCCAAACCTCAAGGAGAATACCGATATGTCCCTGGCAACGAGACATGACTCCTGAAATCACGGAATAAACACGGGTTTTGAAGCGCCATCCACGTCCTAACTCCAGAATATAGCCCAGGTTCCCGCCGCAACAGGAAGAAAACCATGAGACTTCCCCCTCGCTATCAGATGAGGCCAGATTTCCCTGCACTGCATGCAGAGCAATTCTGTGTTCCCCTTTCAAACAAGAAAGGTGTCTGCACTTCCTGGATGGAACTTCAGAGAGTCCCCAAGAACACTGTCACAAGTCTATAGAGGCCCTGAGGTCACCGCAACAACACGAAAGAGATCCGTGTACCTGAAATCATCTCAAGATGAGGCCTGATTGCGCTGCATTGGTTGCAGAGCCATCCCACATTTCCCATCAAACAAGACAAGGGACTTAACTTCCTTTAGGCAACTCCAGAGATACCCCGAAATCAACAACCAAAGTCTAGAAGAACACAAAGTTCAGCCCCGCAAATGGAGAAAAGCTAAGTGTACTCCAAGACATCTCAAGATGAGAGCGGAAACCCTGGCACCGTCTCAAGAAGAATGAAGACATTCCACACAAGCACCTTAATATGCTTCATCTCTCAGCCGTAGGTATGTGAGGGGGAATGTAAGTTTGCTGTCCCAAGAAGAACGGACACAGAGGTGCCCTGACACAAAATAAGGCCGGGTTTTCTTCAGTGACTTGAATGCAGGTTCGTCTCTCATCTCACAAGATGAAGGGATATCTGAATCCCCTGTGGAGACCCTAGAGAAAGCCCTAGTTCGCCGCCTCATCTGGACGGGATGCCTCACATCCGTTTGTCAATGTGCAAGGAACCCTGAGTTCAATGAATTCATTGTTTCAAAAGGAGGCGATGCCTGAGTCTGCTTGAAGATTGACAGGAATTCCAATATCCATGTGACAACTGGAAAGGAAACCTGGATCTCACGCCTCACCTCGAGAGGCGTTCCTAATGCCCTGCCAAACGTCGAGGAGAATATCGAGGTGTCCCAAGCAACTAGACAAGAGTTCTGACATCGCTGAACAAACCCGAGTTTTGAAGGGCCATCCTCATCTTAACTCGAAAATATTCCCAATGTTAGTGCTGCAACTCGAAAAAACCATGAAACTTTCTCCACGCTGTGAGAAGAGGCTCGATTTCCATTCATCGATTGGAGAGTAATTTCGTGTTTCTCGTCAAAAAGAAAGGAGCCTTGATTTCCTTGTTGGAACGCCAGAGAATCCCTAAGAACCGGGACACAAGTATAGAGGGACCCAGAAGTCAGAACAGCAACATGAAAGCATTCCGTGTACCCTCATATCATCTCGAGATGAGGCCTGAATGCCCTGCATTAGATCCAGAGCCATTCTGCCATCAACATCAAGCACATGTGACTTGGCTTTCCTTTATCAACTCTGGAGATAACCCAGGAACACCGTCTCAACTCCAGAGGAACACCAAGTTTAGCACACAACACAAGGAAAGCTCCGTGATCCACAAATAACCTTGAGAGTAGAGATGACTCCATGGGCTCGACTCACATGAATGCCAACTTTCTACAGCACCTCAAGACGACGAGGAGATTCTCAGCTATAGGAATGTAAGAGAGATCCTGAGTGTGCTGTCCCAAGTGGAATGGACACCGAGATGCCCTGACTCGAAATAAGGCCGGATTTCCCTGCAGTGATTGGAATGCAGGATGGTCTTTAATTTCACAAGATGAAGGGATGTCTGAATCCCCTGTGGAGACTTTAGAGAAAGCAGTAGTTCCCCGCCTCATCTCGACAGGAGGCCTCACATGCCTTTGAAAATTCGAAAGGAACTTGGACTTCAATGCTTCCAAAGAGACGATGTCTGCATCCCATTGAAAACTGATAGGAACCCCAATATCACTGTGGCACCTGGAAAAGGAACCAGTGTCCCAAGTCTCAAATAAAGAGGGGTCCCTATTGCCCTGCCAACCCTCTAGGAGAATCCCGATATGTCCCTGACAACGAGACATGACTCCTGACATCACAGAATAGACACGGGTTTTGAAGCGCCATCCACGTCCTAACTCCAGAATATACCCCAGGTTCCCGCCGCATCACGAGCAAAACCACGAGATTTCCCCCTCGCTGCCAGATGAGGCCAAATTCCCCTGCAGTGCATGCAGACCAATTCCGTGTTCCTCTTTCAAACAAGAAAGGTGTCTGCACTTCTTGGATGGAACTTCAGAAAGTCCCCAAGAACACTGTCACAAGTTTATAGGTGCCCTGAGGTCACCGCAGTAACACGAAAGAGATCCGTGTACCTGAAATCATCTCAAGATGAGGCCTGATTGCGCTGCATTGGTTGCAGAGCCATCCCACATTTCCCATCAAACAAGACATGGGACTTAACTTCCTTTAGGCAACTTCAGAGATTCCCCGAAATCAACAACCAAAGTTTAGAAGAACACCAAGTTCAGCCCCGCAAATGGAGAAAAGCTAAGTGTAGCCCAAATCCTCTCAAGATGAGAGCGGAATCCCTGGCACCATCTCAAGAAGAATGAAGACATTCCACAAGCACCTTAAGATGCGGCATCTCTCAGTCGTAGGGATGTGAGGGGGAATCTAAGTTTGCTGTCTTAAGAAGAACGAATACAGAGGTGCCCTGACACAGAATAAGGCCGGATTTCCTTCAGTGACTTGAATGCAGGTTCGTCTTTCATCTAACAAGATGAAGGGAGATCTGAATTCCCTGTGGAGACCCTAGAGAAAGCCGTAGTTCGCCGCCTCATCTGGACGGGATGCCTCACATCCGTTTGACAATGCGCAAGGAATCCCGAGTTCAATGACTTCAATGTTTCAAAAGGAGGCGATGCCTGAGTCTGCTTGAAGATTGACAGGAATTCCAATATCCATGTGACAAGTGGAAAGGGAACCTGGGTCTCACGCCTCACATCGAGAGGCGACCCTAATGCCCTGCCAAACGTCGAGGAGAATATCGAGGTGTCCCAAGCAACTAGACAAGAGTCCTGACATCGCTGAACAAACCCGAATTTTGAAGGGCCATACCCATCTTAACTCGAAAATATTCCCAAGGTTCCTGCTGCAACTCGAAAAAAAACATGAAACGTTCTCCAGGCTATGAGAAGAGGCTCGATTCCCATTCATCGATTGGAGAGTAATTTCGTGTTTCTCGTCAAAAAGAAAGGAGCCTTGATTTCCTTGTTGGAACGCCAGAGAATCCCTAAGAACCGGGACACAAGTATAGAGGGACCCAGAAGTCACAACAGCAACATGAAAGCATTCCGTGTACCCTCATATCATCTCGAGATGAGGCCTGAATCCCCTGCATTAGATCCAGAGCCATTCTGCCATCAACATCAAGCACATGTGACTTGTCTTTCCTTTATCAACTCTGGAGATAACCCAGGAACACCGTCTCAACTCCAGAGGAACACCAAGTTTAGCACACAACACGAGGAAAGCTCCGTGATCCACAAATAACCTCGAGAGTAGAGATGACTCCATGGGCTCGACACACATGAATGCCAAATTTCTACAGCACCTCAAGACGAGGAGATTCTCAGCTATAGGAATGTAAGAGAGAGATCCTGAGTGTGCTGTCCCAAGTGGAATGGACACCGAGATGCCCTGACTCGAAATAAGGCCGGATTTCCCTGCAGTGATTGGAATGCAGGATCATCTTTAATTTCACAAGATGAAGGGATATCTGAATCCCCTGTGGAGACTTTAGAGAAAGCAGCAGTTCCCCGCCTCATCTCGACAGGAGGCCTCACATGCCTTTGAAAATTCGAAAGGAACTTGGAGTTCAATGCTTCCAAAGAGACGATGCCTGCATCCCATTGAAAACTGATAGGAATCCCAATTTCACTGTGGCACCTTGAAAAGCAACCAGTGTCCCAAGTCTAAAATAAAGAGGGGTCCCTATTGCCCTGCCAAACCTCAAGGAGAATACCGATATGTCCCTGGCAACGAGACATGACTCCTGAAATCACGGAATAAACACGGGTTTTGAAGCGCCATCCACGTCCTAACTCCAGAATATAGCCCAGGTTCCCGCCGCAACAGGAAGAAAACCATGAGACTTCCTCCTCGCTATCAGATGAGGCCAGATTTCCCTGCACTGCACGCAGAGCAATTCTGTGTTCCCCTTTCAAACAAGAAAGGTGTCTGCACTTCCTGAATGGAACTTCAGAGAGTCCCCAAGAACACTGTCACAAGTCTATAGAGGCCCTGAGGTCACCGCAACAACACGAAAGAGATCCGTGTACCTGAAATCATCTCAAGATGAGGCCTGATTGCGCTGCATTGGTTGCAGAGCCATCCCACATTTCCCATCAAACAAGACAAGGGACTTAACTTCCTTTAGGCAACTCCAGAGATACCCCGAAATCAACAACCAAAGTCTAGAAGAACACAAAGTTCAGCCCCGCAAATGGAGAAAAGCTAAGTGTACTCCAAGACATCTCAAGATGAGAACGGAAACCCTGGCACCGTCTCAAGAAGAATGAAGACATTCCACAAGCACCTTAATATGCTTCATCTCTCAGCCGTAGGTATGTGAGGGGGAATGTATGTTTGCTGTCCCAAGAAGAACGGACACAGAGGTGCCCTGACACAAAATAAGGCCGGGTTTTCTTCAGTGACTTGAATGCAGGTTCGTCTCTCATCTCACAAGATGAAGGGATATCTGAATCCCCTGTGGAGACCCTAGAGAAAGCCCTAGTTCGCCGCCTCATCTGGACGGGATGCCTCACATCCGTTTGTCAATGTGCAAGGAACCCTGAGTTCAATGAATTCATTGTTTCAAAAGGAGGCGATGCCTGAGTCTGCTTGAAGATTGACAGGAATTCCAATATCCATGTGACAACTGGAAAGGAAACCTGGATCTCACGCCTCACCTCGAGAGGCGTTCCTAATGCCCTGCCAAACGTCGAGGAGAATATCGAGGTGTCCCAAGCAACTAGACAAGAGTTCTGACATCGCTGAACAAACCCGAGTTTTGAAGGGCCATCCTCATCTTAACTCGAAAATATTCCCAATGTTTCCTGCTGCAACTCGAAAAAAAAACATGAAACTTTCTCCACGCTGTGAGAGAGGCTCGATTTCCATTCATCGATTGGAGAGTAATTTCGTGTTTCTCGTCAAAAAGAAAGGAGCCTTGATTTCCTTGTTGGAACGCCAGAGAATCCCTAAGAACCGGGACACAAGTATAGAGGGACCCAGAAGTCAGAACAGCAACATGAAAGCATTCCGTGTACCCTCATATCATCTCGAGATGAGGCCTGAATGCCCTGCATTAGATCCAGAGCCATTCTGCCATCAACATCAAGCACATGTGACTTGGCTTTTTCCTTTATCAACTCTGGAGATAACCCAGGAACACCGTCTCAACTCCAGAGGAACACCAAGTTTAGCACACAACACAAGGAAAGCTCCGTGATCCACAAATAACCTTGAGAGTAGAGATGACTCCATGGGCTCGACTCACATGAATGCCAACTTTCTACAGCACCTCAAGACGAGGAGATTCTCAGCTATAGGAATGTAAGAGAGATCCTGAGTGTGCTGTCCCAAGTGGAATGGACACCGAGATGCCCTGACTCGAAATAAGGCCGGATTTCCCTGCAGTGATTGGAATGCAGGATCGTCTTTAATTTCACAAGATGAAGGGATGTCTGAATCCCCTGTGGAGACTTTAGAGAAAGCAGTAGTTCCCCGCCTCATCTCGACAGGAGGCCTCACATGCCTTTGAAAATTCGAAAGGAACTTGGACTTCAATGCTTCCAAAGAGACGATGTCTGCATCCCATTGAAAACTGATAGGAACCCCAATATCACTGTGGCACCTGGAAAAGGAACCAGTGTCCCAAGTCTCAAATAAAGAGGGGTCCCTATTGCCCTGCCAAACCCTCTAGGAGAATCCCGATATGTCCCTGGCAACGAGACATGACTCCTGACATCACAGAATAGACACGGGTTTTGAAGCGCCATCCACGTCCTAACTCCAGAATATACCCCAGGTTCCCGCCGCAACACGAGCAAAACCACGAGATTTCCCCCTCGCTGCCAGATGAGGCCAATTTCCCTGCAGCAGTGCATGCAGACAATTCCGTGTTCCTCTTTCAAACAAGAAAGGTGTCTGCACTTCTTGGATGGAACTTCAGAGAGTCCCCAAGAACACTGTCACAAGTTTATAGGTGCCCTGAGGTCACCGCAGTAACACGAAAGAGATCCGTGTACCTGAAATCATCTCAAGATGAGGCCTGATTGCGCTGCATTGGTTGCAGAGCCATCCCACATTTCCCATCAAACAAGACATGGGACTTAACTTCCTTTAGGCAACTTCAGAGATTCCCCGAAATCAACAACCAAAGTTTAGAAGAACACCAAGTTCAGCCCCGCAAATGGAGAAAAGCTAAGTGTAGCCCAAATCCTCTCAAGATGAGAGCGGAATCCCTGGCACCATCTCAAGAAGAATGAAGACATTCCACAAGCACCTTAAGATGCGGCATCTCTCAGCGTAGGGATGTGAGGGGGAATCTAAGTTTGCTGTCCCAAGAAGAACGAACACAGAGGTGCCCTGACACAAATAAGGCCGGATTTCCTTCAGTGACTTGAATGCAGGTTCGTCTTTCATCTAACAAGATGAAGGGATATCTGAATCCCTGTGGAGACCCTAGAGAAAGCCCTAGTTCGCCGCCTCATCTGGACGGGATGCCTCACATCCGTTTGACAATGTGCAAGGAACCCCGAGTTCAATGACTTCAATGTTTCAAAAGGAGGCGATGCCTGAGTCTGCTTGAAGATTGACAGGAATTCCAATATCCATGTGACAACTGGAAAGGAAACCTGGGTCTCACGCCTCACCTCGAGAGGCGTTCCTAATGCCCTGCCAAACGTCGAGGAGAATATCGAGGTGTCCCAAGCAACTAGACAAGAGTTCTGACATCGCTGAACAAACCCGAGTTTTGAAGGGCCATCCTCATCTTAACTCGAAAATATTCCCAAGGTTCCTGCTGCAACTCGAAAAAAAACATGAAACTTTCTCCACGCTGTGAGAAGAGGCTCGATTCCCATTCATCGATTGGAGAGTAATTTCGTGTTTCTCGTCAAAAAGAAAGGAGCCTTGATTTCCTTGTTGGAACGCCAGAGAATCCCTAAGAACCGGGACACAAGTATAGAGGGACCCAGAAGTCACAACAGCAACATGAAAGCATTCCGTGTACCCTCATATCATCTCGAGATGAGGCCTGAATCCCTGCATTAGATCCAGAGCCATTCTGCCATCAACATCAAGCACATGTGACTTGTCTTTCCTTTATCAACTCTGGAGATAACCCAGGAACACCGTCTCAACTCCAGAGGAACACCAAGTTTAGCACACAACACAAGGAAAGCTCCGTGATCCACAAATAACCTTGAGAGTAGAGATGACTCCATGGGCTCGACTCACATGAATGCCAACTTTCTACAGCACCTCAAGACGAGGAGATTCTCAGCTATAGGAATGTAAGAGAGATCCTGAGTGTGCTGTCCCAAGTGGAATGGACACCGAGATGCCCTGACTCGAAATAAGGCCGATTTCCCTGCAGTGATTGGAATGCAGGATCATCTTTAATTTCACAAGATGAAGGGATGTCTGAATCCCCTGTGGAGACTTTAGAGAAAGCAGTAGTTCCCCGCCTCATCTCGACAGGAGGCCTCACATGCCTTTGAAAATTCGAAAGGAACTTGGAGTTCAATGCTTCCAAAGAGACGATGTCTGCATCCCATTGAAAACTGATAGGAACCCCAATATCACTGTGGCACCTGGAAAAGGAACCAGTGTCCCAAGTCTCAAATAAAGAGGGGTCCCTATTGCCCTGCCAACCCTCTAGGAGAATCCCGATATGTCCCTGGCAACGAGACATGACTCCTGACATCACAGAATAAACACGGGTTTTGAAGCGCCATCCACGTCCTAACTCCAGAATATACCCCAGGTTCCCGCCGCATCACGAGCAAAACCACGAGACTTTCCCCCTCGCTGCCAGATGAGGCCAAATTCCCCTGCAGTGCATGCAGACCAATTCCGTGTTCCCTTTCAAACAAGAAAGGTGTCTGCACTTCTTGGATGGAACTTCAGAGAGTCCCCAAGAACACTGTCACAAGTTTATAGGTGCCCTGAGGTCACCGCAGTAACACGAAAGAGATCCGTGTACCTGAAATCATCTCAAGATGAGGCCTGATTGCGCTGCATTGGTTGCAGAGCCATCCCACATTTCCCATCAAACAAGACATGGGACTTAACTTCCTTTAGGCAACTTCAGAGATTCCCCGAAATCAACAACCAAAGTTTAGAAGAACACCAAGTTCAGCCCCGCAAATGGAGAAAAGCTAAGTGTAGCCCAAATCCTCTCAAGATGAGAGCGGAATCCCTGGCACCGTCTCAAGAAGAATGAAGACATTCCACAAGCACCTTAAGATGCGGCATCTCTCAGTCGTAGGGATGTGAGGGGGAATCTAAGTTTGCTGTCTTAAGAAGAACGGACACAGAGGTGCCCTGACACAAAATAAGGCCGGATTTCCTTCAGTGACTTGAATGCAGGTTCGTCTTTCATCTAACAAGATGAAGGGATATCTGAATTCCCTGTGGAGACCCTAGAGAAAGCCCTAGTTCGCCGCCTCATCTGGACGGGATGCCTCACATCCGTTTGACAATGCGCAAGGAACCCGAGTTCAATGACTTCAATGTTTCAAAAGGAGGCGATGCCTGAGTCTGCTTGAAGATTGACAGGAATTCCAATATCCATGTGACAACTGGAAAGGGAACCTGGGTCTCACGCCTCACATCGAGAGGCGACCCTAATGCCCTGCCAAACGTCGAGGAGAATATCGAGGTGTCCCAAGCAACTAGACAAGAGTCCTGACATCGCTGAACAAACCCGAGTTTTTGAAGGGCCATACCCATCTTAACTCGAAAATATTCCCAAGGTTCCTGCTGCAACTCGAAAAAAACATGAAACTTTCTCCACGCTGTGAGAAGAGGCTCGATTCCCATTCATCGATTGGAGAGTAATTTCGTGTTTCTCGTCAAAAAGAAAGGAGCCTTGATTTCCTTGTTGGAACGCCAGAGAATCCCTAAGAACCGGGACACAAGTATAGAGGGACCCAGAAGTCACAACAGCAACATGAAAGCATTCCGTGTACCCTCATATCATCTCGAGATGAGGCCTGAATCCCCTGCATTAGATCCAGAGCCATTCTGCCATCAACATCAAGCACATGTGACTTGTCTTTCCTTTATCAACTCTGGAGATAACCCAGGAACACCGTCTCAACTCCAGAGGAACACCAAGTTTAGCACACAACACGAGGAAAGCTCCGTGATCCACAAATAACCTCGAGAGTAGAGATGACTCCATGGGCTCGACACACATGAATGCCAACTTTCTACAGCACCTCAAGACGAGGAGATTCTCAGCTATAGGAATGTAAGAGAGATCCTGAGTGTGCTGTCCCAAGTGGAATGGACACCGAGATGCCCTGACTCGAAATAAGGCCGGATTTCCCTGCAGTGATTGGAATGCAGGATCATCTTTAATTTTCACAAGATGAAGGGATGTCTGAATCCCCTGTGGAGACTTTAGAGAAAGCAGTAGTTCCCCGCCTCATCTCGACAGGAGGCCTCACATGCCTTTGAAAATTCGAAAGGAACTTGGAGTTCAATGCTTCCAAAGAGACGATGCCTGCATCCCATTGAAAACTGATAGGAATCCCAATATCACTGTGGCACCTGGAAAAGGAACCAGTGTCCCAAGTCTCAAATAAAGAGGGGTCCCTATTGCCCTGCCAAACCTCAAGGAGAATCCCGATATGTCCCTGGCAACGAGACATGACTCCTGAAATCACGGAATAAACACGGGTTTTGAAGCGCCATCCACGTCCTAACTCCAGAATATAGCCCAGGTTCCCGCCGCAACACGAGAAAAACACGAGACTTCCCCCTCGCTATCAGATGAGGCCAGATTCCCCTGCACTGCATGCAGAGCAATTCTGTGTTCCCCTTTCAAACAAGAAAGGTGTCTGCACTTCTTGATGGAACTTCAGAGAGTCCCCAAGAACACTGTCACAAGTCTATAGGTGCCCTGAGGTCACCGCAACAACACGAAAGAGATCCGTGTACCTGAAATCATCTCAAGATGAGGCCTGATTGCGCTGCATTGGTTGCAGAGCCATCCCACATTTCCCATCAAACAAGACAAGGGACTTAACTTCCTTTAGGCAACTCCAGAGATTCCCCGAAATCAACAACCAAAGTCTAGAAGAACACAAAGTTCAGCCCCGCAAATGGAGAAAAGCTAAGTGTACCCAAACATCTCAAGATGAGAGCGGAATCCCTGGCACCGTCTCAAGAAGAATGAAGACATTCCACAAGCACCTTAATATGCTTCATCTCTCAGCCGTAGGTATGTGAGGGGGAATGTAAGTTTGCTGTCCCAAGAAGAACGGACACAGAGGTGCCCTGACACAAAATAAGGCCGGGTTTTCTTCAGTGACTTGAATGCAGGTTCGTCTTTCATCTCACAAGATGAAGGGATATCTGAATCCCCTGTGGAGACCCTAGAGAAAGCCCTAGTTCGCCGCCTCATCTGGACGGGATGCCTCACATCCGTTTGACAATGTGCAAGGAACCCTGAGTTCAATGAATTCATTGTTTCAAAAGGAGGCGATGCCTGAGTCTGCTTGAAGATTGACAGGAATTCCAATATCCATGTGACAACTGGAAAGGGAACCTGGGTCTCACGCCTCACCTCGAGAGGCGTTCCTAATGCCCTGCCAAACGTCGAGGAGAATATCGAGGTGTCCCAAGCAACTAGACAAGAGTTCTGACATCGCTGAACAAACCCGAGTTTTGAAGGGCCATCCCATCTTAACTCGAAAATATTCCCAATGTTCCTGCTGCAACTCGAAAAAAAACCATGAAACTTTCTCCACGCTGTGAGAAGAGGCTCGATTTCCATTCATCGATTGGAGAGTAATTTCGTGTTTCTCGTCAAAAAGAAAGGAGCCTTGATTTCCTTGTTGGAACGCCAGAGAATCCCTAAGAACCGGGACACAAGTATAGAGGGACCCAGAAGTCACAACAGCAACATGAAAGCATTCCGTGTACCCTCATATCATCTCGAGATGAGGCCTGAATGCCCTGCATTAGATCCAGAGCCATTCTGCCATCAACATCAAGCACATGTGACTTGTCTTTCCTTTATCAACTCTGGAGATAACCCAGGAACACCGTCTCAACTCCAGAGGAACACCAAGTTTAGCACACAACACAAGGAAAGCTCCGTGATCCACAAATAACCTTGAGAGTAGAGATGACTCCATGGGCTCGACTCACATGAATGCCAACTTTCTACAGCACCTCAAGACGAGGAGATTCTCAGCTATAGGAATGTAAGAGAGATCCTGAGTGTGCTGTCCCAAGTGGAATGGACACCGAGATGCCCTGACTCGAAATAAGGCCGGATTTCCCTGCAGTGATTGGAATGCAGGATCGTCTTTAATTTCACAAGATGAAGGGATGTCTGAACCCCTGGGAGACTTTAGAGAAAGCAGTAGTTCCCCGCCTCATCTCGACAGGAGGCCTCACATGCCTTTGAAAATTCGAAAGGAACTTGGAGTTCAATGCTTCCAAAGAGACGATGCCTGCATCCCATTGAAAACTGATAGGAACCCCAATATCACTGTGGCACCTGGAAAAGGAACCAGTGTCCCAAGTCTCAAATAAAGAGGGGTCCCTATTGCCCTGCCAACCCTCAAGGAGAATCCCGATATGTCCCTGGCAACGAGACATGACTCCTGACATCACGGAATAAACACGGGTTTTGAAGCGCCATCCACGTCCTAACTCCAGAATATACGCCAGGTTCCCGCCGCAACACGAGCAAAACCACGAGACTTCCCCCTCGCTGCCAGATGAGGCCAAATTCCCCTGCAGTGCATGCAGACCAATTCCGTGTTCCTCTTTCAAACAAGAAAGGTGTCTGCACTTCTTGGATGGAACTTCAGAGAGTCCCCAAGAACACTGTCACAAGTTTATAGGTGCCCTGAGGTCACCGCAGCAACACGAAAGAGATCCGTGTACCTGAAATCATCTCAAGATGAGGCCTGATTGCGCTGCATTGGTTGCAGAGCCATCCCACATTTCCCATCAAACAAGACATGGGACTTAACTTCCTTTAGGCAACTTCAGAGATTCCCCGAAATCAACAACCAAAGTTTAGAAGAACACCAAGTTCAGCCCCGCAAATGGAGAAAAGCTAAGTGTAGCCCAAATCCTCTCAAGATGAGAGCGGAATCCCTGGCACCGTCTCAAGAAGAATGAAGACATTCCACAAGCACCTTAAGATGCGGCATCTCTCAGTCGTAGGGATGTGAGGGGGAATCTAAGTTTGCTGTCCCAAGAAGAACGGACACAGAGGTGCCCTGACACAAAATAAGGCCGGATTTCCTTCAGTGACTTGAATGCAGGTTCGTCTTTCATCTCACAAGATGAAGGGATATCTGAATCCCCTGTGGAGACCCTAGAGAAAGCCCTAGTTCGCCGCCTCATCTGGACGGGATGCCTCACATCCGTTTGACAATGCGCAAGGAACCCCGAGTTCAATGACTTCAATGTTTCAAAAGGAGGCGATGCCTGAGTCTGCTTGAAGATTGACAGGAATTCCAATATCCATGTGACAACTGGAAAGGAACCTGGGTCTCACGCCTCACCTCGAGAGGCGTTCCTAATGCCCTGCCAAACGTCGAGGAGAATATCGAGGTGTCCCAAGCAACTAGACAAGAGTTCTGACATCGCTGAACAAACCCGAGTTTTGAAGGGCCATCCCCATCTTAACTCGAAAATATTCCCAAGGTTCCTGCTGCAACTCGAAAAAAACCATGAAACTTTCTCCACGCTGAGAAGAGGCTCGATTCCCATTCATCGATTGGAGAGTAATTTCGTGTTTCTCGTCAAAAAGAAAGGAGCCTTGATTTCCTTGTTGGAACGCCAGAGAATCCCTAAGAACCGGGACACAAGTATAGAGGGACC
>JAJLRB010000872.1:0-30222 GCA_020976825.1 Odocoileus hemionus | reverse complement strand
TAAGGCCGGATTTCCCTGCAGTGATTTGAATGCAGGATCGTCTTTAATTTCCCCGCCTCATCTCGACAGGAGGCCTCACATGCCTTTGAAAATTCGAAAGGAACTTGGAGTTCAATGCTTCCAAAGAGACGATGCCTGCATCCATTGAAAACTGATAGGAATCCCAATATCACTGTGGCACCTGGAAAAGGAACCAGTGTCCCAAGTCTCAAATAAAGAGGGGTCCCTATTGCCCTGCCAACCCTCAAGGAGAATCCCGATGTGTCCCTGGCAACGAGACATGACTCCTGACATCACATAATAAACACGGGTTTTGAAGCGCCATCCACGTCCTAACTCCAGAATATACCCAGGTTCCCGCCGCAACACGAGCAAAAACCACGAGACTTCCCCTCGCTGCCAGATGAGGCCAGATTCCCCTGCAGTGCATGCAGAGCAATTCCGTGTTCCCCTTTCAAACAAGAAAGGTGTCTGCACTTCCTGGATGGAACTTCAGAGAGTCCCCAAGAACACTGTCACAAGTCTATAGGGGCCCTGAGGTCACCGCAGCAACACGAAAGAGATCCGTGTACCTGAAATCATCTCAAGATGAGGCCTGATTGCGCTGCATTGGTTCCAGAGCCATCCCACATTTCCCATCAAACAAGACAAGGGACTTAACTTCCTTTAGGCAACTCCAGAGATTCCCCGAAATCAACAACCAAAGTCTAGAAGAACACCAAGTTCAGCCCCGCAAATGGAGAAAAGCTAAGTGTACACCAAATCCTCTCAAGATGAGAGCGGAATCCCTGGCACCGTCTCAAGAGGAATGAAGACATTCCACAAGCACTTTAAGATGAGGCATCTCTCAGCAGTAGGTATGTGAGGGGGAATCTAAGTTTGCTGCCTCAAGAAGAACGGACACCGAGGTGCCCTGACTCGAAATAAGGCCGGATTTCCCTGCAGTGACTTGAATGCAGGTTCGTCTTTCATCTCACAAGATGAAGGGATGTCTGAATCCCCTGTGGAGACCCTAGAGAAAGCCCTAGTTCGCCGCCTCATCTGGACGGGATGCCTCACATACCTTTGACAACGTGCAAGGAACCCCGAGTTCAATGAGCTCAATGTTTCAAAACGAGGCGATGCCTGAGTCTGCTTGAAGATTGACAGGAATTCCAATATCCCTGTGGCAACTGGAAAGGGAACCTGGGTCTCACGCCACACCTCGAGAGGCGTCCCTAATGCCCTGCCAAGCGTCGAGGAGAATATCGAGGTGTCCCAAGCAACTAGACAAGAGTCCTGACGTCGCTGAACAAACCCGAGTTTTGAAGGGCCATCCCCATCTTAACTCGAGAATATTCCCAAGGTTCCTGCTGCAACTCGAGAAAAACCATGAGACTTCTCCACACTGTGAGAAGAGGCTCGATTCCCATTCATCGATTGGAGAGTAATTTCGTGTTTCTCGTCAAAAAGAAAGGAGCCTTGACTTCCTTGATGGAACCCCAGAGAATCCCTAAGAACAGGGACACAAGTATAGAGGGACCCAGACGTCACAACAGCAACATGAAAGCATTCCATGTACCCTCATATAAACTCGAGATGAGGCCTGAATCCCCTGCATTAGATCCAGAGCCATTCTGCCATCAACATCAAACACAAGTGGCTTGTCTTTCCTTAATCAACTCTGGAGATAACCCGGGAACACCGTCCCAACTCTAGAGGAACACCAAGTTTAGCACAGCAACTCGACGAAAGCTCCGTGTACCACAAATCTAATCGAGAGTAGAGATGACTCCATGGGCTCGACTCACATGAATGCCAACTTTCTACAGCACCTCAAGACGAGGAGTTTCTCAGCTATAGGAATGTAAGAGAGATCCTGAGTGTGCTGCCCCAAGTGGAATGGACACCGAGATGCCCTGACTCGAAATAAGGCCGGATTTACCTGCAGTGATTGGAATGCAGGATCGTCTTTAATTTCACAAGGTGAAGGGATGTCTGAATCCCCTGTGGAGACTTTAGAGAAAGCAGTAGTTCCCCGCCTCATCTCGACAGGAGGCCTCACATGCCTTTGAAAATTCGAAAGGAACTTGGAGTTCAATGCTTCCAAAGGAGACGATGCCTGAATCCCATTGAAAACTGATAGGAATCCCAATATCACTGTGGCACCTGGAAAAGGAACCTGGGTCCCAAGACTCAAATAAAGAGGGGTCCCTATTGCCCTGCCAAATCGCAAGGAGAATCCCGATGTGTTCCTGGCAACGACACATAACTCCTGACATCACGGAATAATCACGAGTTTTGAAGGGCCATTCACGTCCTAACTCGAGAATATACCTCAGATTCCCGCCGCAACTCGAGAAAAACCACGAGACTTCCTTCTCGCTGCCAGATGAGGCCTGATTCCCCTGCAGTGCATGCAGAGCAATTCTGTGTTCCCCTTTCAAACATGAAAGGAGTCTGGACTTCCTGGATGGAACTTCGGAGAGTCCCCAAGAACACTGTCACAAGTCTATAGGTGCCCTGACGTCACCGCAGCAACACGTAAGTGATCCGTGTACACGAAATCAACCCAAGATGAGGCCCGATTGCGCTGCATTTGCTCCAGAGCCATCCCACATTCCCCATCAAACACGACAAGGGACTTAACTTCCTTTAGGCAACTCCAGAGATTCCCCGAATTCAACAACCAATGTCTAGAGGAACACCAAGTTCAGCCCCGCAAATGGAGAAAAGCTAAGTGTACTCCAAATCATCTCAAGATGAGAGCGGAATCCCTGGCACCGTCTCAAGAAGAATGAAGACATTCCACAAGCACCTTAAGATGCGGCATCTCTCAGCCGTAGGTATGTGAGGGGGAATCTAAGTTTGCTGTCCCAAGAAGAACGGACACAGAGGTGCCCTGACACAAAATAAGGCCGGATTTCCTTCAGTGACTTGAATGCAGGTTCGTCTTTCATCTCACAAGATGAAGGGATATCTGAATCCCCTGTGGAGACCCTAGAGAAAGCCCTAGTTCGCCGCCTCATCTGGACGGGATGCCTCACATCCGTTTGACAATGCGCAAGGAACCCCGAGTTCAATGAGTTCAATGTTTCAAAAGGAGGCGATGCCTGAGTCTGCTTGAAGATTGACAGGAATTCCAATATCCATGTGACAACTGGAAAGGGAACCTGGGTCTCACGCCTCACCTCGAGAGGCGTCCCTAATGCCCTGCCAAACGTCGAGGAGAATATCGAGGTGTCCCAAGCAACTAGACAAGAGTCCTGACATCGCTGAACAAACCCGAGTTTTGAAGGGCCATCCCCATCTTAACTCGAGAATATTCCCAAGGTTCCTGCTGCAACTCGAAAAAAACCATGAAACTTTCTCCACGCTGTGAGAAGAGGCTCGATTCCCATTCATCGATTGGAGAGTAATTTCGTGTTTCTCGTCAAAAAGAAAGGAGCCTTGATTTCCTTGATGGAACGCCAGAGAATCCCTAAGAACCGGGACACAAGTATAGAGGGACCCAGAAGTCACAACAGCAACATGAAAGCATTCCGTGTACCCTCATATCATCTCGAGATGAGGCCTGAATCCCCTGCATTAGATCCAGAGCCATTCTGCCATCAACATCAAGCACAAGTGGCTTGTCTTTCCTTAATCAACTCCGGAGATAACCCGGGAACACCGTCCCAACTCCAGAGGAACACCAAGTTTAGCACACAACACGAGGAAAGCTCCGTGATCCACAAATAACCTCGAGAGTAGAGATGACTCCATGGGCTCGACTCACATGAATGCCAACTTTCTACAGCACCTCAAGACGAGGAGTTTCTCAGCTATAGGAATGTAAGAGAGATCCTGAGTGTGCTGTCCCAAGTGGAATGGACACCGAGATGCCCTGACTCGAAATAAGGCCGGATTTCCCTGCAGTGATTTGAATGCAGGATCGTCTTTAATTTCACAAGGTGAAGGGATGTCTGAATCCCCTGTGGAGACTTTAGAGAAAGCAGTAGTTCCCCGCCTCATCTCGACAGGAGGCCTCACATGCCTTTGAAAATTCGAAAGGAACTTGGAGTTCAATGCTTCCAAAGAGACGATGCCTGCATCCCATTGAAAACTGATAGGAATCCCAATATCACTGTGGCACCTGGAAAAGGAACCAGTGTCCCAAGTCTCAAATAAAGAGGGGTCCCTATTGCCCTGCCAACCCTCAAGGAGAATCCCGATGTGTCCCTGGCAACGAGACATGACTCCTGACATCACGGAATAAACACGGGTTTTGAAGCGCCATCCACGTCCTAACTCCAGAATATACCCAGGTTCCCGCCGCAACACGAGCAAAACCACGAGACTTCCCCCTCGCTGCCAGATGAGGCCAGATTCCCCTGCAGTGCATGCAGAGCAATTCCGTGTTCCCCTTTCAAACAAGAAAGGTGTCTGCACTTCCTGGATGGAACTTCAGAGAGTCCCCAAGAACACTGTCACAAGTCTATAGGGGCCCTGAGGTCACCGCAGCAACACGAAAGAGATCCGTGTACCTGAAATCATCTCAAGATGAGGCCTGATTGCGCTGCATTGGTTCCAGAGCCATCCCACATTTCCCATCAAACAAGACAAGGGACTTAACTTCCTTTAGGCAACTCCAGAGATTCCCCGAAATCAACAACCAAAGTCTAGAAGAACACCAAGTTCAGCCCCGCAAATGGAGAAAAGCTAAGTGTACACCAAATCCTCTCAAGATGAGAGCGGAATCCCTGGCACCGTCTCAAGAGGAATGAAGACATTCCACAAAGCACTTTAAGATGAGGCATCTCTCAGCAGTAGGTATGTGAGGGGGAATCTAAGTTTGCTGCCTCAAGAAGAACGGACACCGAGGTGCCCTGACTCGAAATAAGGCCGGATTTCCCTCCCCCCCCCCCCCCCCCCCCCCCCCCCCCCCCCCCCCCCCCCCCCCCCCCCCCCCCCCCCCCCCCCCCCCCCCCCCCCCCCCCCCCCCCCCCCCCCCCCCCCCCCCCCCCCCCCCCCCCCCCCCCCCCCCCCCCCCCCCCCCCCCCCCCCCCCCCCCCCCCCCCCCCCCCCCCCCCCCCCCCCCCCCCCCCCCCCCCCCCCCCCCCCCCCCCCCCCCCCCCCCCCCCCCCCCCCCCCCCCCCCCCCCCCCCCCCCCCCCCCCCCCCCCCCCCCCCCCCCCCCCCCCCCCCCCCCCCCCCCCCCCCCCCCCCCCCCCCCCCCCCCCCCCCCCCCCCCCCCCCCCCCCCCCCCCCCCCCCCCCCCCCCCCCCCCCCCCCCCCCCCCCCCCCCCCCCCCCCCCCCCCCCCCCCCCCCCCCCCCCCCCCCCCCCCCCCCCCCCCCCCCCCCCCCCCCCCCCCCCCCCCCCCCCCCCCCCCCCCCCCCCCCCCCCCCCCCCCCCCCCCCCCCCCCCCCCCCCCCCCCCCCCCCCCCCCCCCCCCCCCCCCCCCCCCCCCCCCCCCCCCCCCCCCCCCCCCCCCCCCCCCCCCCCCCCCCCCCCCCCCCCCCCCCCCCCCCCCCCCCCCCCCCCCCCCCCCCCCCCCCCCCCCCCCCCCCCCCCCCCCCCCCCCCCCCCCCCCCCCCCCCCCCCCCCCCCCCCCCCCCCCCCCCCCCCCCCCCCCCCCCCCCCCCCCCCCCCCCCCCCCCCCCCCCCCCCCCCCCCCCCCCCCCCCCCCCCCCCCCCCCCCCCCCCCCCCCCCCCCCCCCCCCCCCCCCCCCCCCCCCCCCCCCCCCCCCCCCCCCCCCCCCCCCCCCCCCCCCCCCCCCCCCCCCCCCCCCCCCCCCCCCCCCCCCCCCCCCCCCCCCCCCCCCCCCCCCCCCCCCCCCCCCCCCCCCCCCCCCCCCCCCCCCCCCCCCCCCCCCCCCCCCCCCCCCCCCCCCCCCCCCCCCCCCCCCCCCCCCCCCCCCCCCCCCCCCCCCCCCCCCCCCCCCCCCCCCCCCCCCCCCCCCCCCCCCCCCCCCCCCCCCCCCCCCCCCCCCCCCCCCCCCCCCCCCCCCCCCCCCCCCCCCCCCCCCCCCCCCCCCCCCCCCCCCCCCCCCCCCCCCCCCCCCCCCCCCCCCCCCCCCCCCCCCCCCCCCCCCCCCCCCCCCCCCCCCCCCCCCCCCCCCCCCCCCCCCCCCCCCCCCCCCCCCCCCCCCCCCCCCCCCCCCCCCCCCCCCCCCCCCCCCCCCCCCCCCCCCCCCCCCCCCCCCCCCCCCCCCCCCCCCCCCCCCCCCCCCCCCCCCCCCCCCCCCCCCCCCCCCCCCCCCCCCCCCCCCCCCCCCCCCCCCCCCCCCCCCCCCCCCCCCCCCCCCCCCCCCCCCCCCCCCCCCCCCCCCCCCCCCCCCCCCCCCCCCCCCCCCCCCCCCCCCCCCCCCCCCCCCCCCCCCCCCCCCCCCCCCCCCCCCCCCCCCCCCCCCCCCCCCCCCCCCCCCCCCCCCCCCCCCCCCCCCCCCCCCCCCCCCCCCCCCCCCCCCCCCCCCCCCCCCCCCCCCCCCCCCCCCCCCCCCCCCCCCCCCCCCCCCCCCCCCCCCCCCCCCCCCCCCCCCCCCCCCCCCCCCCCCCCCCCCCCCCCCCCCCCCCCCCCCCCCCCCCCCCCCCCCCCCCCCCCCCCCCCCCCCCCCCCCCCCCCCCCCCCCCCCCCCCCCCCCCCCCCCCCCCCCCCCCCCCCCCCCCCCCCCCCCCCCCCCCCCCCCCCCCCCCCCCCCCCCCCCCCCCCCCCCCCCCCCCCCCCCCCCCCCCCCCCCCCCCCCCCCCCCCCCCCCCCCCCCCCCCCCCCCCCCCCCCCCCCCCCCCCCCCCCCCCCCCCCCCCCCCCCCCCCCCCCCCCCCCCCCCCCCCCCCCCCCCCCCCCCCCCCCCCCCCCCCCCCCCCCCCCCCCCCCCCCCCCCCCCCCCCCCCCCCCCCCCCCCCCCCCCCCCCCCCCCCCCCCCCCCCCCCCCCCCCCCCCCCCCCCCCCCCCCCCCCCCCCCCCCCCCCCCCCCCCCCCCCCCCCCCCCCCCCCCCCCCCCCCCCCCCCCCCCCCCCCCCCCCCCCCCCCCCCCCCCCCCCCCCCCCCCCCCCCCCCCCCCCCCCCCCCCCCCCCCCCCCCCCCCCCCCCCCCCCCCCCCCCCCCCCCCCCCCCCCCCCCCCCCCCCCCCCCCCCCCCCCCCCCCCCCCCCCCCCCCCCCCCCCCCCCCCCCCCCCCCCCCCCCCCCCCCCCCCCCCCCCCCCCCCCCCCCCCCCCCCCCCCCAAAAAAAAAAAAAAAAAAAAAAAAAAAAAAAAAAAAAAAAAAAAAAAAAAAAAAAAAAAAAAAAAAAAAAAAAAAAAAAAAAAAAAAAAAAAAAAAAAAAAAAAAAAAAAAAAAAAAAAAAAAAAAAAAAAAAAAAAAAAAAAAAAAAAAAAAAAAAAAAAAAAAAAAAAAAAAAAAAAAAAAAAAAAAAAAAAAAAAAAAAAAAAAAAAAAAAAAAAAAAAAAAAAAAAAAAAAAAAAAAAAAAAAAAAAAAAAAAAAAAAAAAAAAAAAAAAAAAAAAAAAAAAAAAAAAAAAAAAAAAAAAAAAAAAAAAAAAAAAAAAAAAAAAAAAAAAAAAAAAAAAAAAAAAAAAAAAAAAAAAAAAAAAAAAAAAAAAAAAAAAAAAAAAAAAAAAAAAAAAAAAAAAAAAAAAAAAAAAAAAAAAAAAAAAAAAAAAAAAAAAAAAAAAAAAAAAAAAAAAAAAAAAAAAAAAAAAAAAAAAAAAAAAAAAAAAAAAAAAAAAAAAAAAAAAAAAAAAAAAAAAAAAAAAAAAAAAAAAAAAAAAAAAAAAAAAAAAAAAAAAAAAAAAAAAAAAAAAAAAAAAAAAAAAAAAAAAAAAAAAAAAAAAAAAAAAAAAAAAAAAAAAAAAAAAAAAAAAAAAAAAAAAAAAAAAAAAAAAAAAAAAAAAAAAAAAAAAAAAAAAAAAAAAAAAAAAAAAAAAAAAAAAAAAAAAAAAAAAAAAAAAAAAAAAAAAAAAAAAAAAAAAAAAAAAAAAAAAAAAAAAAAAAAAAAAAAAAAAAAAAAAAAAAAAAAAAAAAAAAAAAAAAAAAAAAAAAAAAAAAAAAAAAAAAAAAAAAAAAAAAAAAAAAAAAAAAAAAAAAAAAAAAAAAAAAAAAAAAAAAAAAAAAAAAAAAAAAAAAAAAAAAAAAAAAAAAAAAAAAAAAAAAAAAAAAAAAAAAAAAAAAAAAAAAAAAAAAAAAAAAAAAAAAAAAAAAAAAAAAAAAAAAAAAAAAAAAAAAAAAAAAAAAAAAAAAAAAAAAAAAAAAAAAAAAAAAAAAAAAAAAAAAAAAAAAAAAAAAAAAAAAAAAAAAAAAAAAAAAAAAAAAAAAAAAAAAAAAAAAAAAAAAAAAAAAAAAAAAAAAAAAAAAAAAAAAAAAAAAAAAAAAAAAAAAAAAAAAAAAAAAAAAAAAAAAAAAAAAAAAAAAAAAAAAAAAAAAAAAAAAAAAAAAAAAAAAAAAAAAAAAAAAAAAAAAAAAAAAAAAAAAAAAAAAAAAAAAAAAAAAAAAAAAAAAAAAAAAAAAAAAAAAAAAAAAAAAAAAAAAAAAAAAAAAAAAAAAAAAAAAAAAAAAAAAAAAAAAAAAAAAAAAAAAAAAAAAAAAAAAAAAAAAAAAAAAAAAAAAAAAAAAAAAAAAAAAAAAAAAAAAAAAAAAAAAAAAAAAAAAAAAAAAAAAAAAAAAAAAAAAAAAAAAAAAAAAAAAAAAAAAAAAAAAAAAAAAAAAAAAAAAAAAAAAAAAAAAAAAAAAAAAAAAAAAAAAAAAAAAAAAAAAAAAAAAAAAAAAAAAAAAAAAAAAAAAAAAAAAAAAAAAAAAAAAAAAAAAAAAAAAAAAAAAAAAAAAAAAAAAAAAAAAAAAAAAAAAAAAAAAAAAAAAAAAAAAAAAAAAAAAAAAAAAAAAAAAAAAAAAAAAAAAAAAAAAAAAAAAAAAAAAAAAAAAAAAAAAAAAAAAAAAAAAAAAAAAAAAAAAAAAAAAAAAAAAAAAAAAAAAAAAAAAAAAAAAAAAAAAAAAAAAAAAAAAAAAAAAAAAAAAAAAAAAAAAAAAAAAAAAAAAAAAAAAAAAAAAAAAAAAAAAAAAAAAAAAAAAAAAAAAAAAAAAAAAAAAAAAAAAAAAAAAAAAAAAAAAAAAAAAAAAAAAAAAAAAAAAAAAAAAAAAAAAAAAAAAAAAAAAAAAAAAAAAAAAAAAAAAAAAAAAAAAAAAAAAAAAAAAAAAAAAAAAAAAAAAAAAAAAAAAAAAAAAAAAAAAAAAAAAAAAAAAAAAAAAAAAAAAAAAAAAAAAAAAAAAAAAAAAAAAAAAAAAAAAAAAAAAAAAAAAAAAAAAAAAAAAAAAAAAAAAAAAAAAAAAAAAAAAAAAAAAAAAAAAAAAAAAAAAAAAAAAAAAAAAAAAAAAAAAAAAAAAAAAAAAAAAAAAAAAAAAAAAAAAAAAAAAAAAAAAAAAAAAAAAAAAAAAAAAAAAAAAAAAAAAAAAAAAAAAAAAAAAAAAAAAAAAAAAAAAAAAAAAAAAAAAAAAAAAAAAAAAAAAAAAAAAAAAAAAAAAAAAAAAAAAAAAAAAAAAAAAAAAAAAAAAAAAAAAAAAAAAAAAAAAAAAAAAAAAAAAAAAAAAAAAAAAAAAAAAAAAAAAAAAAAAAAAAAAAAAAAAAAAAAAAAAAAAAAAAAAAAAAAAAAAAAAAAAAAAAAAAAAAAAAAAAAAAAAAAAAAAAAAAAAAAAAAAAAAAAAAAAAAAAAAAAAAAAAAAAAAAAAAAAAAAAAAAAAAAAAAAAAAAAAAAAAAAAAAAAAAAAAAAAAAAAAAAAAAAAAAAAAAAAAAAAAAAAAAAAAAAAAAAAAAAAAAAAAAAAAAAAAAAAAAAAAAAAAAAAAAAAAAAAAAAAAAAAAAAAAAAAAAAAAAAAAAAAAAAAAAAAAAAAAAAAAAAAAAAAAAAAAAAAAAAAAAAAAAAAAAAAAAAAAAAAAAAAAAAAAAAAAAAAAAAAAAAAAAAAAAAAAAAAAAAAAAAAAAAAAAAAAAAAAAAGGGGGAAAAACCTTTTTCCCCGGGCCCCCCTCGGATCCCCCAATAAAAACCCGGGGTTTCCCGCGAAAAACCGAGAAAACCACGAGCTCCCCCTCGCGCGTGAGGCCGTTTCCCCCTGCAGTGCATGCGAGCAATTTCCCCTTTTTCCCCTTTTAAACAAAAAGGGTCTGACTTCCGGGATGGATTTGAGACCCCCCCAAAAACCCCTGTACAATCTATAGGGCCCTGAGGTCAGCAGCAACAAAAAGGACCCTTTACCGAAATTTTTTAAGAGACCCCTTCGCTGCATTGGTCCGACCTCCCACTTTCCCCCTCAAACAGAAAGGATTAACTTTCCTTTTGGCACTCCGAGTTTCCCCCGAAATCAAAAACCCAAAGTCTAAAAAAAACCCCAAATTCAGCCCGCAAAGGGGAAAAAAGTAAGTGTACCCAAATCTCTCAAATGGGGGGGGAATCCCTGGACCGTTCAAAGGAATAAAGAATTCCAAAATTAGAGAGGCATCTCTAGCAGTAGGTTGTGGGGGGGGAATCTAATTTGCTGCCTCAAAAAAGGACTCAAAAAAGGCCGGATTTCCCGCAGGCTTGAATGCAGGTTTTTTTCATCTACGAAAAGGGATGTCTGAATCCCTGGGGAGCCCCTAGGAAAGCCCTATTTGCCCTCATCGGGGACGGGATGCCTCAATCCTTTGACAATGCAAAACCCCCGATTCAATGAGCTCAATGTTTAAAAAAGGGGCGATCGGGGTTGCTTGAAGATTGACGGAATTTCCCAATTCCCTGTGGCAACTGAAAGGGAAAACTGGGTCCACGCCACACTCGAGAGGGTCCCTAAGCCCTCCCAAGGTCGGGGGAGAATTCGAGGTGCCAAGAAACAACAAGGTCCTGACGCCCTGAAAAACCCAGTTTTGAAGGGGCCATCCCATCTTAACTCGAAATTTCCCCAAGGTTCCTGCTGAAACTCGAAAAAAAACCATGAGATTTTCCCACGGGGGAGAGGGGCTCTTTCCCTTATAAAAGGAGAGAAAATTTTTGTTTTCTCTCAAAAAAAAAGGACCTTGACTTCTTGATGAAACCCCCAGAAAATCCCAAAGAACGGGGAAAATTAGGGCCCCAATTCAAAACAGAAATAAAACACCCCTGTACCCTCAAAAAAAACCGGAATAGCCTAAACCCCCTGCTTAGATCCAGAGCCTTCCCTTAACAAAAAACACAGTGGTTGTTTTTCCAAATCAACCCCGGAGAAAACCCCGGGGAACACGCCCCAACTCAGAGGAACCAAGTTTAGCCACAACTCGAGAAAGCCCCGTGAACCAAAAATTTAATCGGGGTAGAGATGACTCCATGGGTGCTCACTGAATGCCAAAACTTTCTAAGCACTCAAACAGGAGTTTTCTCGCTATAGAATGTAAGGGATCCTGAGTTTCTGCCCAAAGGGGGAATGGACACCGGATCCCCGACTCGAAAAAGCCGGTTTCCCTGCAGTGATTGAAGCGGATGCTTTTAATTCAAAAGGGTGAAGGGATGTCTGAACCCCGGGGAGTTTTAGAAAAAATTTCCCCCGCCCTTCACAGACCCCTCACATCCCTTTGAAAATTCAAAGGGAATTTGGGGAGTTAAATGCTTCCAAAGGAACGTGCAAACCCCATTGAAAACGATAGGAACCCCAATTCACTGTGGCACCGGGAAAAAAGGGAACTGGGGTCCCGCTAAAATAAAGAGGGGTCCATTCCCCTCCCAAATAAAGGAGAATCCCCATGTTTTCCGGGCAAGAACAATTGAACAGGGGAAATAACACGATTTTAAGGGTTTCCGTCCAAAGAGATATACCCCAGTTCCCCGCCCCCACGAGAAAAACCACGAGACTTCCTTTCGCCCAGATGGGGCCTGTTTCCCTGCAGGGCTCAGAAAAAATTTCGTTTTCCCCCTTTAAAACTGAAAGGAGTCGGGGTTCCTGGAAATTTCGGGATCCCAAAACATGTCACAAGTCTATGGGGCCCCCATCACCCGAAACCCCAAAAAAGGCCCGTGTACCGAAAACCCAAGATGACCCCGGTTGGCCTGCTTTTTCTAAGAGCCATCCCACTTTCCCCAAAACGAAAGGACTTAACTTCCTTTGGGAACCCCAGAGATCCCCGAATCAAAAAAACCAATTCTAAGAACCCAAAATTCAGCCCGCAAATGGAGAAAAGCTAAAGTGTACCCCAAACCTTAAAGATGAGAGGGAATCCTGGCACCTTCAAAAAGATAAAGACTTCCAAAAGCCCTTAAGGGGATCTCTCGGTAGGTATGTGGGGGGGAAGCAAGTTTGCTGCCCAAGAAGAAGGGAAAAGGGGTGCCCAAACCAAAAAAGGCCGGGATTTCTTCAGTGACTTGAAGGGGTTCGTTTTTCCACAAATAAAGGGGAAACTGATCCCTGTGGGACCCTAGAGAAAGCCTAGTTCCCCCCTCATCGGACGGGATGCCTACATCCTTTGACAAGGAAAGGGAAACCCCCGAGTTCAATGATTTCAATTTTTTAAAAAAGGCATGTAGTCTCTTAAAAGATTGCGGGAATTCCAATACCCCTTGGCCAAAGGGAAAAAGGAACCCCTGGGTCTCAGCCCCCCCGGAGGCGTCCCTAAGCCCTCCCAAGTAGGAGAAATCGGGGTGTCCCAGAACTAACAAAGTCCTGACTGCTGAAAACCGATTTTAAAGGGCCCCTCCCCTTTAAAATCGGAATTTCCCCAAGGGTTCCTGTGAACTCAAAAAAACCCAGAAATTTTCCCCCGTGTAAAAGGGTCGTTTCCCATTCACGTTTGGAGAGTAATTTTTTTTTTCTGCAAAAAGAAAGGAGCCTGATTTCCCTTGATGGAAAACCCGGGAAATCCCAAAAACGGGACAAAAGTATGGGGGGGGACCCAAAAGTCAAAACGAAACTAAAGCTTTCCTGTACCCCAATCTCTCGAGATAGCCTGAATCCTGCTTTTAGATCAAGTTTCTCCCATAAACTAAAACCCGGGTTGTTTTCCCTTAAATAAACTCCGGAGAAAACCGGGAACACCGCCCCAACCCCAAGGAACCAAGTTTGCACACAACCGGGGGAAACCCCGTGTCCACAAATACCTCGAAGGGTGACCCCATGGGTGTTCACATGAAGCAACTTTTAAGCACCCAAAGACGGGGGATTTTTTCTCAGCTATGGAAATGAAAGAGGATCCTGGTGTGTCCCCCAATTGGAAGGGAACCCCGAGATCCCCCTGATCGAAAAAAAGCCGGTTTTCCTGCAGGTTTTTGGATCGGATCGCTTTATTTTCACAATAAGGGGATGTCTGAATCCCGTGGAGATTTTAGAGAAAGCAGTGTTCCCCCCCTCTCTCAAAGGGAGGCCTCACATGCCTTTGAAATTCGAAAGGAACTTGGAGTTCAATGTTCAAAGGGAGGATCCCTAAACCCCATTGAAAACTGATAAACCCCAAAAAATCACTGGGGACCTAAAAAAGGGAAACCCGGGTCCAAGCTAAAAAAAAAGGGGGGCCCTTTTTCCCCAAAACCCCAAAGGGGAAAATCCATGTGCCCGGGAAGGAACATCCCTGACTCAGGAAAAAACCGGTTTTAAAGGCCTTTCCGTCCTAACCCAGAATATACCCCGGGTTCCCGGAAACCGAGAAAAACCCACGAGATTTCCCCCGCTCAGATGGGCCCGTTCCCCCTCAGTGAGCGGGAAAAATTCTGCCCCCCTTTCAAACAAAAAGGGTTGACTTCCTGGATGAACTTGGGGAGAGCCCCCCAAAAAATGTACAAGTTTAGGGCCCTGAGTAGCAGAAACAAAAAAGGGATCGGTACCAAAATACCCAAGATGAGCCCATTCCTGTTTTGGTCCGGCCTCCAATTCCCACAAACCCAAGGGACTTAACTTCCCTTGGCAACTCCAAGTTTCCCCCAATTCAAAAACCCAAAATTAAAAGAACCCCAATTTTCACCCCGAAAATGGAGAAAAGAAGTGTACCCAAACCCTCTCAAGATGGAGCGGAATCCCGGCACCGTCAAGGGAATAAAGACTTTCCCAAAGCCCCTTAAGATGGGATCTTCACGTAGGTATGTGAGGGGAATCAATTTGCTTCAGAAGAACGGCACCGGTGCCCTGAAAATAAGGCGGATTTCCCCCAGTGCTTGAATGCGTTTGTCTTTCATCCACAAGATAAGGGATTTAAAAACCCTGGGGCCCTAAGAAGCCCTAGTTGCCCCTCTTGGGAGGGATCCCCCACAACCTTTGAAAAGTCAAGAAACCCCGGTTCAATGAGCAATGTTTCAAAAGGGGGGCGAGCCTTTGCTTAAATTTTGACAGGACCAATACCCCTTGGGGCAACGGAAAAGGGGAAACCGGGGTCTACGCCCCCCTCGAAGGCTCCCTAAGCCCTCCCAAGGTCGAGAAAATATCGAGTTTCCCAAACAACAACAAGAGTCTGACTCCTGAAAAAACCCATTTTTAAAGGGGCCACCCCCATTTTAACTCGGAAATTTTCCCCAAAGGTTTTTGCTGCAATAAAAAAAAAATGAAATTCTCCCCCTGGAGAAGAGGCTCTTTTCCATTCATCGATTGGAGAGTAATTTCTTTTTTTTTCCCAAAAAAAGAAAGGAGCTTTTTTTTCCCGATGGAACCCGAGAATCCCCAAAACGGGACAAATATAGAGGACCCAGAGTCAAAAAAAAACATAAACTTTCCGTTACCCATATCTCTGGGGGGCCCTGAACCCCCTATTGGCCAGAGCCATTTGCCATAACTCAAAAAAATGGTTGCTTTCTTAATCACTGGAGAAAAACCCCGGAACCCCCCCAATCCAGAGAACACCAATTTTAGACAAACCGAGGAAACTCCGTGACCAAAAAATAATTCGGGTAAGATGACTCCATGGGTGACACATGAACCCAAAACTTTCTAAAAAAAAACCCTCAAGCGAGGGTTTTCAGCTATGGGGTGTAAAGAGATCCTGAGGGTTTCTGTCCAAGGGGAAGGGGACCCGAATGCCTATCGAAAAAAGCGGTTCCCCTGCGTGATTTTGAATGCAGGATGGCTTTTTTCAAAGTGAAGGGATTTTGGGAATTCCCGGGAGTTTTTTGAGAAAGCATATTCCCGCCTCATTCGACAGGGGCCTCAATGCCTTTAAAAATTTCAAAGAACTTGGAGTTAAGCTTCCAAAGAGACGTGCGACCCATTAAAAAACTATGGGAACCCAATATCACTGTGCACCGGGAAAAGGAAATGCCCCCCGGTCTCAAAAAAGAGGGGTCCCATTGCCCTGCCAAACCTCAAGGATATCCCGATGTGTCCGGGCAACGAACAGACTTCTGAATCACGGAATAAACACGGTTTTGAAGGCCTCACGCCCTAACTCAGAATTAACCCCAGGTTCCCGCCGCAACCGAGAAAACCACGAGACTTCCCTGCTGCCAGATCCTCGCTATGCTGCATGCAGAAGGCAATTCCGTGTTTCCCCTTGTTTCAAACAAGAAAGGTGTCTGCACTTTCTCTGGATGGAACATCAGAGAGTCCCCAAGAACACTGTCACAAAGTCTATAGGGCCCTGAGGAGTTGTCACCGCAATGCATCAGCAACACGTTAAAGAGATCCGTTGTGGACCTCAGTGAAAAATCATCTCAAGATGAGGCCCTGATTGTCGATCTGCCATTGGTTCCAGAGCCATCCATGCACATTTCCGCCATCACAAACAATGAACAAGGAGAGACTTAACTTCTACTTCTTTAAGGCAACTCCAGAAGATTCCCCCGAAAATCAACACACCAAAGTCTAGAAGAACACCAAGTTCGAGCCACCGAAAATGGAGGTAAGAAAAGCTAAGTGTACACCAAAAATCCTCCTCAGATGATGAGCGCGAATCCCCTGGCACCGTCTCAAGAGGAATGACAAGACATTTCACAAGCACTTTAAGATGAGGTGCATCTCTCAGCAGTAGGTATGTGACGGGGCGAATTCTAAGTTTGCTGGTGCCATCAAGAAGGGGGGGGGGGGGGAAAGGACACCGAGGTGCCCTGCACTCGAAAATAGGCGGGGGGGGGGCGGATTTCCCTTCCAGTGACTTGAATGCAGGTTCGTCTTTCATCTCACACTCGATGAAGTGGATGTCTGAATCCCTGTGGAGACCCTAGAGAAAGCCCTAGTTTCGCCGCCATCCATCTGAGAACGGGATGCCTCACATACACTTACCTTTGACAACGTGCAAGGAAACCCCGAGTTTCAATGAGCTCAATGTTTCAAAACAGGCGATGCCTGAGTCTGCTTGAAGATTGACAGGAATTCCAATATCCCTCTGGCAACTGGAAAGGGAACCATGGGTTCACGCCACACCCTCGAGAGGCAGTCCCTAATGCCCCTGCCAATCAGTTTTTTTTTGTCTCGAGGAGAATATCGAGGTGTCCCAAGCAAGCATCATAGACAAAGAGTCCTGACGTCGTCTGAACAAACCCGAGTTTTGAAGGGCCATCCCCATCTTAACTCGAGAAATATTCCAAGGTTTTTTCTGCTCTGCAACTCGAGAAAAACCATGAGACTTTCTTCTCCACACTGTGAGAAGAGGGCTCGATTCCCCCATTCATCGATTGGATG
The DNA here is from genome assembly GCA_020976825.1 of Odocoileus hemionus. Lineage (NCBI taxonomy): Eukaryota > Metazoa > Chordata > Mammalia > Artiodactyla > Cervidae > Odocoileus > Odocoileus hemionus. Next base: position 13,679 of record JAJLRB010000872.1, on the reverse strand, counting down.
TAGTAATTTCGTGTTTGCTCGTCAAAAAGAAAAGGAGCGCCCTTGACTTCCTTGATGGAACCCCAGACAGAATCCCTAAAGGAACAGGGACACACCACCCGATCTAACCAATCTTAAGAAGGGGAACCCAGTAACATCAACAACAGCAACATGAAAGCATTCCCATGTACCCCTCATTATAAACTCCGAGGATGAACGGCCTGAATCCCCTGCATTACAGATCCAGAAGCCCATTCTGGTCCATCAACATCAAACACAAGTGGCCTTGTCTTTCCTTAATCAACTCGGAGATAAACCCGTGAACACCGTAGCCCAACTTCTAGAGAGGAACACCAGCGAGGAGTAGAAATTAGAGAGAAAAAGAAACTGACTTCCCAATGGTTGCCTAGTCGACCTCACAATGAATGCCAACTCTTTCTACAGCACCTCAAGAGACAGAGGATAGTTTTTCACGCTCTAGCTATAGGAAAATGGTTAAAGAGATCCTTTGAAGTGTATGAGTGATGCTGTGTCCCACAATTGGAGATGGACAACCCGAGATTGCCCCTGGAACTCCCGAAAAATAATGCCGGAAATTTCCCTGCAGTGAATTGGAATGCAGGATCGTCTAATTTAATTTCAACAGTGATATGAAGGGGATGTCTGAATCCCCCTGTGGGAGACTTTATTGAGAAGAGCACAAAGCAGTAGTTTCCCCGCACTCCATCTCGACAGGAGAAGAGCCCTCATCCACATAGCCCTCTTAGGAAAATCATACTGCGACAAGCGAAAACTTGGAATGTTTCAAATGCCTATTTTCACAAAGCAATCGACGATGGTGCCCTCGAATTCCCCAGTTGAAAACCTGATTAGGAGAATCCACCAATTATCACTCGAAGGGGCAAACATAGCTGAAAGAGAACGCCTTTAGCGTCCCAAGAACTGTCAAATAAAAGAGATGGGTTGCCCTAATTAATCGCCACAACTAGCCAAAATTCGCAAGTGAGAATTCAGCCGAATTGTTTTTGTGTTTCCCTGGGCAAACCGAACACAATAACTCCCTGCCATCCCACAGGAAATAATCCAACGAGTGTATTTTTTGAAAGGAGTCCATTTTTCAACCCGTCCCTAAACTCGCGAATATATACCTCAGATTTCCCGCCGCAAAAACTCCGAGAAAATACCACGATAATTACGTTTCTACCGGCTGGTCAGATGAAAGCCCCTTGATGTGCCCCCTGCAAGTTGCATGATCAGATCAATTCTGTGTATATCGCCCTTTCAAAAACAATGTAGACAAGGCAGTCCTGGAAAAACTTTCCCTGGATGGAAACTTCCCGGAGAGTCCCCCCCAAGAAAAGCAACAGTTCCCACAAGTTCCCCCCCTATAGGGTGCCGCCTCAGACGTCCCACCGCACGCAACACGTAAATTGGTGAAATCCGTGGGGGTAACACTAAAAATCAACACCAAGATGAAGGTCCCCCGACATTTTTGCGCTGCCATTTTGCTCCCCATAAGGGCCATCCCACATTTCCCCATACAAACATGACAAGGGAACTTACTGTCGTATCTCAGGCCCAACTCCAGAGTAATCCCGAATTCAACAACCAATGTCTAGACAGGAACACACAGTTCAGCACCCTCCGCAAATGGAGAAAATGCTGAAGCGTATAAACCAACGCCAATCCATCTCAGATGGCTAGCGAATCCCTGGCGACAGTCTCAGAAGGAATGATAAGACATATTCCACAAGCACTCTTAAGATGCGGCATCTCTTCAGCGAGATGTATGTGGAGGAGGGGGAATCCTAATTTTGGCTGTCCCCAAGAAGAACGACACAGAGGTTGTCCTACACAAAATAAAGGCCGGATTTCCTCAGTGAACTTAATGCAGAGGTTCGTCTTCATCTCACAAATAAGGGAAATCGGAATCCCGTGGGGAAACCCTAGAGAAAGCCCTAGTTGCCGCCTCTCGGGGCGGGAGTCAACCGGACAGGAAAAGGACCCCTTTTTCGATTCAATTTAAAAGGGGGCGACCAATTCTTAAGATTCAAATTCCAAACCCGGACAACAAAAAAACCCGGTTCCCGATAAAACGCCCCTAACCCCCAAACGTCGGGGAAAAACGGGGTTCCAACCAAAAAGGGGGTTCCGCCCCGCCAAAAAAAAACCCCTTTTTAAGGGCCCCCCCTTAAAATGAAATTTTTCCCAGCCTGTAATTTGAAAAAAGAAACTTTTAGTTAAGAAGGGGCCGACCCCCCAATGATTGAATAACGGTTTTCGTAAAAAAAAAGGATTTTTTTTCCTTAAAGAAGAATCCCAAAGCCGGGGAACTAAAGGGGGCCCCACCCCAACATAAAGCATTCCTGCCCCTCAAACCGAGTAGGGTAATTTTAAAATAGTCCGAGTTCGCATAAATTTGACAGGGTTTCCTTTCCTTTAATAGAAACCCGGGCACGCCCAAACCCCAGAGGCCCAAGTTTGCCCAACCGGGGGAAACCCCTGAACCAAAAATTTAATCGGAAAAGATGGGGCCTCATTACATAAAAATCCAATTTTCGCCCCAAACAAAAAAATTTTTCACTTTGGTTAAGAAGACCTGTTTTCCGGGGGGGAATAACCCAATCCCTGTCAAAAAAGGGGTTTTCCCCTTATGGAACAGGATTTTTAACAAAAGGGAAAGGACGAACCCCCGGGGAATTTTGAAAAGCATGTTCCCCCCTCATCCCACGGAGGCCTACATCCCCTTAAAAAACAAAAGAAATTGTCAACTTCAAAAAATACTCCCTTAAAACTGAAGAACCCCCAAAACGTCACCAAAAAGGCCCCCTGCCCCAGCAAAATGGGGGGTTATTTCCCTGCAAACCAAGAGAATCCCGGGGGTTCCTAAACGAACAACCTGACCACGGTTTTAAAAGGGGTTTAAGGATAAATCCTCCCGGAATTACCCCATTTTGCCGAACTCGAAAAAAGGGAATTCCCCCTTTCGTGAATGAGGCGATTTTTTTTCGTAGAGAGAACCCCGTTTTTTTAAAAGAAAGGTTCCCCCCTAAACCCGAGGCCCAAAGCCTGAATCATGGCCCTGAGTCAGCCCAAAAATGATTTAAAAAACAAAAAAAATCCCAAATGGGGGCCCGGGGAGGGCCTTTTTTTTAGGGCTCCCCTTTCCCTAAAACCCAAAAAGGGATTTCCCTTCCCTTTGCAACCCCAAATCCCCGTTTAAAAACCAAGTAAGAGAAAACCTTCGCCCGAAAAGGGAAAAAACCCAAGAAACCCAAAATCTTCCAAGGAGGCAAACCCCTGCAGTCTAAAGAGAATGGCATTACAAAAAATAAATGGGATTTTCCGGTGGAAATTGGGATAAAATTTGTAAAAAAGGAACCGGGGTGCCCTGACCAAAAAACGGTTTTCCCATTTTAATGATTTCCTTTTTCATCCCCAAAGAGGGTTCAACCCCCTAAAACCCAAAAAACCCTTTTTTGGGCCTCACTGGGGGGATCCCCCCCTTTTGAAAAAAAAGGGAACCCCAAAATAAATAGTTCAATTTTCAAAAGAGGCATCTAGTCTCGGGAAATAAAAATTTCCTCCCGGGAAACTAAAGAACCTTCTCCCCCCAATTGGGGGGTTTTAATTGCCAAGGAGGAAAAGATTTGCCCAAAAGAACTCCCAGATCCGGTTTCGTAAAAACCCCATTTTAAAGGGGATCCCCTTTCCCCTGAAAAACCCAAGAACCTGGCCCGAAAAAAACTAACCCTTTTTTACCGGGGAAAGACCGACCCCCTTTACTTAAATTTTGTTTTCAAAAAAAAAAGGACCCTTGATTTTTTGAGAACCCGGGAAATCCCAAAACCGGGAACAAGAAAGGGCCCAACCCCCCAAAGCCAAAAGCTTCCTGACCCAATATCCAAGAGGCCTGAATCCTGAAAAAATTTTAGGTTTCCCATAACTCACAATTTTTCCTTTCCTTTCAATCGAGAAAAAACCCCGGGAAACTTCCCATTGAGAAACCAATTAAAACCCCCCGAGAAATCCGTGTCACAAAAAGAAGGGGTACCCGGGTGACCCAAGAATCCCTTTTACAGCCCCAAAAAGGGGGCCAGCTAAAATGAAAGATTCTATGTCTCCCAATTAAGGCCCGAATCCCTCTTAATAAGGCCTTTTCCCTCATAAAGGGGTCTTTTTACAAGGTGAAGGGAGTCAACCCCGGGAACTTAGAAAACAAGTTCCCCCCCAAAAATTCACGGAGGGAATGTTTTTGTTCGAAAAACTTGTTTTCAACTTCCAAAAAAGACAGGATCCCATTGAAAATGAAAAAACCCAAAAACCTGTCAGGGAAAAAGGAACCGGGCCCGCTCAAAAAGGGGGCCCATGTGAACCCCTAGAAAACATTTTTGGAAAAAAAACCTTTGAAACAAAAACACTTTTTTGGGCCCATCCACGCCTAACTAAATTTTCCCAGCCCCCCGGTAAAAAAACAGTTTCCCCTGGAGTGGGGGTTTTCCCCTCATGGGGGGAAGAACCGGCCCCCTTTTAAAAAAAAGGTCCTGACCCTAAGGAATTCAAGGCCCCCAAAAAACGACAGCTTCCTGATCACGAAAACGAAAAACCTACCAAATTAAGTACCGGGGCCTGTTTTTCCAAAACCCCCCAAATTTCCCCCTCCCCCGAAGGGACTTAATTCCTTTAGGCAACCCCGGTTCCCTTCAAAAAAAGTCCGGGGAAAACCCAATTCCCCCCAAAAATGGAAAAAGCAAAGGCTCCAACACCAAAAAGGAGCGGAACCTCATCTAAAAAAAATAAAGACTTTCCACCATTAAGAGCCATCCTCACCTAAAAGGGGGGATTAATTTTTAAGAAACCCAAGTCCCGCCCAAAAAAAGCTGATTTCCTTCAGTGAAAAAAAAAGGGGTTGTTTTAAAATCCAAGATAAAGGGGAAATTCTAATCCCTGGGAAAAAGGAAACCCAGGGCCCTATTGAGGGATCCTCACATTTTTGGGGAAGAAGGTTCTGTCAAAAAAGGACATGCTGTTGAAAAATTACGGGAAACCAATATTTTAACTAAAGGGAAGGGGTTCCCCGTCCCTGGAGGCCCCAAAAACCCCTGAAACCGAAAATACGGGGTTTCCCACCAACTAAAAAGGCCCGCCCCGTAAAAACCCATTTTTAAAAGGGCCCCCCCCCTTTAATGAGAAATTCCAATTCCCTGTGAACTAAAAAACGAAACTTCTCCCCCCTTTTAAAAAAGGGGCCTTTTTCCTTTTACGTTGGGAAAAGTTTTCCGCAAAAAAAAGAGTTTGATTTTTTGAAACCCCGAGCCCCCCCAAACCGAAATATATTTTTGGGGGACCAGAACAAAACCAACTTAAAGACCTCCCCTCATAAATTGAGATAAAAAACCCTGCAAAAAAAAATTCTCTCCCAAAACCAGGTTTCCCTTTAAAAACCCGGAAAAACCCCCGGGGAACACCCCCAACCCAAGGGAACACCGTTTACAAAAACCGAGAAAGCCTGCCCCCAAAAATTCAGAGAAAATCTCCATCCCTCACACATGTGAAACTTTCACAGCCCCCAAACAATTTTCCACTTGGGAATTTAAGGGAACCGGGGTTTCCCCCAAAGTGAAAAAACCGAGATGGATAAATAAGGGGTTTTTCCCGCTAATTGAAGCAATCTTTTTAACAAAAGGAAAGGAGTTTTTCCCTTGGAATTTAGAAAACTTTCCCCCGCCCATGGGGACCAATCCCTTTAAAAATTTAAAGGGGATTCTCCCCGGAGCGTGCCCCTTTAAAATGAAGGGGAATCCAATCCTGTGGCCCCTAAAAGGAACCCTGGCCCCCCAAACTAAAAGGGGGTCCCTTTGTAAAAACCCGGGAAAAACCATTTTCCGGAAAAACCTAATCCTAAACGAAAACCCCAATTTAAGGGCCCCTTCACAAAGTCTAGAAGAACACCAAGTTCAGCCCCGCAAATGGAGAAAAGCTAAGTGTACTCCAAATCATCTCAAGATGAGAGCGGAATCCCTGGCACCGTCTCAAGAAGAATGAAGACATTCCACAAGCACTTAAGATGAGGCATCTCTCAGCATAGGTATGTGAGGGGGAATCTAAGTTTGCTGTCCCAAGAAGAACGGACACAGAGGTGCCCTGACACAAAATAAGGCCGGATTTCCTTCAGTGACTTGAATGCAGGTTCGTCTTTCATCTCACAAGATGAAGGGATATCTGAATCCCCTGTGGAGACCCTAGAGAAAGCCCTAGTTCGCCGCCTCATCTCGGACGGGATGCCTCACATCCTTTGACAATGCGCAAGGAACCCCGAGTTCAATGAGTTCAATGTTTCAAAAGGAGGCGATGCCTGAGTCTGCTTGAAGATTGACAGGAATTCCAATATCCATGTGACAACTGGAAAGGGAACCTGGGTCTCACGCCACACACCTCGAGAGGCGTCCCTAATGCCCTGCCAAACGTCGAGGAGAATATCGAGGTGTCCCAAGCAACTAGACAAGAGTCCTGACATCGCTGAACAAACCCGAGTTTTGAAGGGCCATCCCCATCTTAACTCGAGAATATTCCCAAGGTTCCTGCTGCAACTCGAAAAAAACCATGAAACTTTCTCCACACTGTGAGAAGAGGCTCGATTTCCCCTTCATCGATTGGAGAGTAATTTCGTGTTTCTCGTCAAAAAGAAAGGAGCCTTGATTTCCTTGAATTGGAACGCCAGAGAATCCCTAAGAACAGGGACACAAGTATAGAGGGACCCAGACGTCACAACAGCAACATGAAAGCATTCCGTGTACCCTCATATCATCTCGAGATGAGGCCTGAATCCCCTGCATTAGATCCAGAGCCATTCTGCCATCAACATCCAAAACACAAGTGGCTTGTCTTTCCTTAATCAACTCCGGAGATAACCCGGGGAACACCGTCCCAACTCCAGAGGAACACCAAGTTTAGCACACAACTCGAGGAAAGCTCCGTGATCCACAAATAACCATCGAGAGTAAGGAGATTGAGATCCATGGGCTTCGAGCTCACATGAATGCCACTTTCTACAGCACCTCTAAGACGAGTAAGTTTCTCAGACTATAGGAATGTAAGAGAGATTCCTGAGTGTGCTGCCCCAAGTGGAATGGACACCGAGATGCCCTGACTCGAAATAAGGCCGATTTCCCTGCAGTTGAATTGAATGTAGGATCGTCTTTTCATTTCAAAGGTGAAGGTAAGCATGAATCCCCTGTGGAGACTTTAGAGAAAGCAGCTAGTTATCCCCGCCGCATCTCGACAGGAGGCCTCACATGTCGCCTTTGAAAATTCGAAAAGGATCTTAGAGTTCAATGATTCCAAAAGGAGGACGATGCCTGAATCCCATTGAAAACTGTTAGGAATCCCAATATCACATTGGCACCTGGAAAAGGAAACCTGGGTCCCAAAAGCTCAAATATATAGGGGTTACTATTGCGCCCTGCTAAATCCAAAGGAGAATCCCGATGTGTTCCCCTGGCAACGAGGGACAAGACTCATGACATGCACGGGATATAAAACACGGGTTTTTGATGGGCCATCCGCGTCCTAATTGAGAATATACCCCAGTGTCCGCAGATCTCGAGAAAAACCACGAGACTTCCCTTCACTTTTTAGCCAGATGAGGACGATTCCCCTGCGTGCATGGCAGAGCAAGTCCGTGTTTCCCTTTCCTAAAATTGAAATGTGTCTGAACTTCCTGGTTGGAACTTCGGTGAGTTCCCCAAGAAACCCTGGGGTCAACAACTCTATAGGTCCCTGACGTCACTGCGGCAACACAAAAGAGTAATCCCTGATGGGTACCATGAAACAAAATATACAAAATCTTCAGTGGTGGCCTGATTACGCTGCTGCAATTTGGTCTCCAGAGCCTTCCCACTTTTTCCCATCACAACACGACAAAAAGGGACTTATCTTCTTTCTTTTTTAGGCAACTACCAAGAGAATTCCCCGAAATCAAAACAACCAAATGTCTAGAGGAAACACCTATTTTCAGCCCCGCAATTGAAGAAAAGCTAATTGTTACTCCAAATCTTCTCAAGATGAGAGTGGATCTTGGAAACCGTCTCAGACGAATGAAGGAACATTCCACAAGACACTTAAAGATGACAACATATCTCAAGCGAGTAGGAGTAGGTAGTATAGTAGATGGGAGGAGGTGGAATCTAAAGATTTGCTGCCTCTAGAAGACCGGGACACCGAATGGTGCCCCTGATATCGGAAAATAAGGCCAGAATTTCATGCAGTGACTTGAAATGACAAGGTTCGTCTTTCATATCTACAGGATGAAAGGGATGTCTGAGTACCCCTCGTGGAAGAGACGTGCGAGACAAGCCTCATTTGTAGTCGCCGCATGTCATAACGACTGGATTTGCCTCAGATACCTTTGTGATATCGCATGGTGTCAAGGAACTCCGACTGAGTGACATGAGTTCAATGTTTCAAAAGGAGGATGCCTGAGTCTGCTTGAGATTGACAGGATTCAATATCCCTGTGGAAATTGGAAAAGGGAACCTGGGGATCTCACGCTCACCTTGAGAGGCATCATAATTTGCCACTGCAAGGGACGAGGAGAATATCGAAGTGTCACTAGCAACTAGGACAAAGAGTCTGAAGTCGCCGGACAAACACGAGTTTTGATGGCGCCATCCCCATCGTAACTCGAGAATTTCCCAAGGTTTCTGCTGCAACTCGAGAAATACCATGAAAATTCTCCACGCTGTGAGATGTGGATCGATTCCATTCATCGACTTGCGAGTAATTTCGTATTCCTTGTTCAAAAAGAAAGGAGCCTTGACTTATTGATGGAAACCCCGAGAATCCTAAGAGCAGGGACACAGGATAGACGGAACCAGGAAGTCACAACACCGCAACATTGCAAACGCATTCCGTGTACCCTCATATCATCTCGAGATAAGACCGGAATTCACTGCATTAGATCCAGAAGCCATTCTGCCTTCAACTTCAAACAAAATGGTTGTTTTCCTTACTCAAACTCCGGAGATAACCCGGAACACCGTCCCAACTCTAGAGGAACACCAGTTTAGCACTGCACTCGACGAAAATTCGTTGTCACCACAAATCACCTCCGAGAGTAGAGATGACTCCATGGGTTCGACTACATGAAAGCCAACTTTTCTAGAACACCCCAAGACGAGGAGTTTTTCAGCTATAGGGAATGTAAGAGAGATCCTGCGGGTGTGCCCCAAGTGGCAGGGGCACCGAGAAGCCCTGAATCGAATAAGCCGGATTTCCTGCAGTGATTTGAATGCTGGATCTGTTTTCAATTTATCAAGGTTGAAGGGAGTGATGAAAACCCTGTGGAGACGTTAGAGAAAGCAAAGTAGTAGTTCCCCCGACCCTCATCTTTCGTCAGGAGGCCTTCATGCTTTGAAAATTCGGAAAAGCCAACTTGGACGTTCAATGGCTTCCATTGTGGAGATGATGCCTGAATCTATTGAAACTGCTGATAAGGAGATCCCAATATCACTGTGGCACCGGAAAAGGAACCTGGCGTCCCGTAAGTCCTCAAATTAAAAGAGGGTCTTATTGGCCTGCAAACCTCAAGGAGGAAATTTCCGTGATGTGTCAATGGACAATGAGACATCATGACTCCTGGACATAGGGGAATATACACGAGTTTCTTGAAGGGCCCCATCACGTCCACTCTAACTCGAGTATATAAAACCAGTTTCCCGTCGCAACTCGAGGAAAAAAAAAAACAACCACGAGATACTCCTCGCTTGCTCAGTGGAGCCTGATTCCCTGCAAGTGCATGCAGAGCAAGCAATTCCAAGTTCCATTTCAAGACATGAAAGGAGTCGGGACATTCATGGATGGAACCTTCGGAGAGTCCCACAAAGGATTACTCAAACAAAAAAAACACTTGTAACAAGTCTATAGGGGACCCTGAGGCTCAGAAGGCAGTGCAACAAACATAAACATTTAGTTCCGTATTGGTTTTGTACCCGAATTTATTTCAAGATGAGACCCCTATTGCGATTGCTATCTGGCTCTAGAGCCGTCCCACATTCCCTACATCATACACGACAAGGGACTTAACTTCCTTTGGGCAACTCCAGAGATTCCCCGAAATCAACAACCAAAAGTCTAGAAGAACACACCAAGTTCAGCCCCGCAATCATGGAGGAGAAATGATCTAAAGTGTACTTACTCCAAATCCTCTCAAGATGAGAGCGGAATCCCTGGAGACACGTCTCAAGAGGAATGAAGACATTCCACAAGCACCTTACAGATGAAGGCATCTCTCAGCAGTAGGTATGTGAGGGGGTAAATCGTAATTTTGCTGCCTCATAGAAGAACGGACACCGAGGTGCCCTGATTTGAAATAAGGCCCCGGGATCGATTTCCCTTGCAGTTGTGACTTGAAACTGCAGGTTTTGTCTTTCATCTCAACATTGATGAAGCGGATGTCTGGAATTACCCTGTAGGAGAGACCCTAGAGGTAAGCCACTATTTGGTCTCGGCGGCTCCTGCATATGGATCGTGTATGCTCACATACCTTGACACGTGCAAGGAACCCCAGTTCAATGAGCTCAAAGATTCAAGAAGGAGTCGATGCCTGAGTCTGCTTGAAGATTGACAGGAATTCCAATATCCTGTGGCACTGGAAAGGGAGGACCGCTGGTCTCACGCACACCCGAAGGCGTCCCTAATTTCCCTGCCAACGTCTAGGAGAATATCGAGGTGTCCCAGCAACAAGACCAGAGTCCTGACGTCGCTGAACAAACCCAAGTTTGAAGGGCCATCCCCATCTTAACTCGACAATATTCCCAAGGTTCATGCTGCAACTCACTCGAGAAAACAACATGAGACTTCTCCACACTTTGGGAGAAGAGGGCTCGATTCTCCCATTCATGTCGACTGGAGATACGTAATTTCCGTGTTTCTCAATCAAAATGCAGAAGAGGAGTCTTTACTTCCCATTGAATGGAACCCCAGAGAATCTCCTAGGAACAGTACACAAGTATAAAGGTACCCAGGACTTCACAACAGCAACCATGAAAGCAATCCATGTACCCGACATATAAATCGTGAGAATCGAGCATTCAGAAGCCGATGTAATTGCCCTGAATTATAGTCCAGAGCCATAGCTGCTACCATTAACGATCAAGACACCAAAAGTGGCTTGTCTTTCCATTCCTTAATTGCAATGTCATCTCAGAGATTAACACGGTGAAACACTTTCATTCAAGGCGTCCCAACTCTAGAGGATAACCAACCAAGTTTAATGTAAGATAAGCACAGCAACTTTCGACGCACAGCTAATGGCCGTCTTGTACTCACCAAAATCACATCGAGAGTAGATATTGCGACTCCATGACTCGACGACCTCACATAGCGAAGTCAAACTTTCCTCATCAGCACCTCAAGACAACGAGATTTTTCTCAGCTATAAGAAATGCAAGCAGAACATCACCTGAGATGTCAGCTGATAGGCCTCCCAAGGTGAGATAATGGATACACCGAGAATGCCTTGAATCGAAATATAAGGGCGCGGAATTTACACCTAGCTGTTGACTATGAATGCAGAATGAGTCTGATCAATTTCAACCTAAGGTGAAGGGATGTACTGAAATCCCCTGTGAAGACTTTTATGAGACACGATAGCAGTAGTGTATTCGGGACCGTCCTCGATCTTCCGTCATGAGTCCTCAACGATATGTTACCCTCTTTGAAAATTTCGAACAAGAGGAATCTTAATGGAGATTCAAGTGCTTCCAAAGGAGACGAATGACCATGCGAAACACCATTGAACATACTCGATTAGGAATCCCAATATCACTCTGGGCACCTGGGAAAATGTAACCTGGGTTCCCAAGACTCAAATAAAGAGGGTTCCCTACTTTTGCCAGCCTGCCAAATCCTCAATGTGAGAATTTCCCGATGTATGTTCACCTGGCAAAGACAGACATAACTTCCACGTCATTCACGGAATAATCACTAGGAGTTATTGAAGGTCGTCACATTCCCTTCACGATGGACCTGACGCTTGCCCTAAGAATCATATACACTGTAATAGTACTATGTATCCCAATGCGCTTCAACATTCTTCGAGTAATCAAACACACGATGATCTTACCTTCTTCGCTGCCAGAATGAGGCCTGATATTACCCCTGCAGATTCAATCAGAGCAATTCATTCTGTGTTTCATGCCTTTCTAATCAAAATAAAGGGAGTCTGGACTTCCTGGATGGAAACTTCAGAGAGTCCCCAAGAACATCTGTCACAAGTCTATAGGGCCACTGACGTCACCGCAGCAACACGAAAGGAGATCCTTGTACCCGAATCAACTCAAGATGAGGCCCGATTGCACTGCATTTGTCAGAGGCCATCCCACATTCCCCATCAAACACGACAAGGGACTTAACTTCCTTTAGGCAACTCCAGAGATTCCCGAATTCAACAACCAATGTCTAGAAAGAACACCAAGTTCAGCTCCGCAATGGAGAAAAGCTAAGTGTACTCCAAATCCTCTCAAGATGAGAGCGGAATCCTGGCAACCGTCTCAAGAGGAATGAAGACATTCACAAGCACCTTTATAGATGAGGGCATCTCTCAGCAGTAGGTATGTGAGGGGGAATCTAAGTTTGCTGCCTCAAGAAGAACGGACACCGAGGTGCCCTGATTCGAAATAAGGCCGGATTTCCTGCAGTGACTTGAATGCAGGTTCGTCTTTCATCTCCACAAGATGAAGGGATGTCTGAATTACAATCCCTGTGGAGACCCTAGAGAAAGCCCTAGTTCGCCGCTCATCATGGACGGACATCTTGCTGTCACATCCTTTGACAACCGCAAGGAACCCCGAGTTCAATGAATTCAATGTTTTCGAAAAAGTTTTAGGGCGCGTCGATGCCTGAGTCTGGCACTTGAATAGATTGACAGGAATTCCAATATCCCGTGTGGCACTGGAAAGGGAACCTGGGTCTCACTATCCCAACGCCTCACCACTGAGAGGGCCCCTAATGCCCTGCCAAGCGTCGAGGATAATATGCGAGGTGTCCCAACAACTAGACAAGAGTCCTGACGTCGCTGAACAAACCCGAGTTTTGAAGGGCCATCCCCATCTTAACTCGAGAATATTCCCAAGGTTACCTGCTGCAACTCGAGAAAAACCATGAAATTTTCTCCACACTGTGAGAAGAGGCTCGATTTCCCATTCATCGATTGGCAGAGTAATTTCGTGTTTCCTCGTCAAAAAGAAAGGAGCCTTGACTTCCTTGAGATGGAACCCCAGAGAATTACCTAAGAAACAGGGACACAAGTATAGAGGGACCCAGAAGTCACAACCGCAACTTGAAAGCAATTCGTGTACCCTCATATCCATCTCGAGATGAGGCCTGAATATCCTTGCATTAGATCCAGAGCCATTCTGCCATCAACATCAATACACAAGTGGTCTTGTATTTCCTTACTCAACTCCGGAGATACCCGGAAACACCGTCCCAACTCTAGAGGAACACCAAGTTTAGCACAGCAACTCGAGGAAAGCTTTCGTGTACCACAAATCAAATCGAGAGTAGAGATGACTCCATGGGTTCGACTCACATGAAATGCCAACTTTTCTACAGCACCTCAAGACGAGGAGTTTCTCAGTATCAGGAATGTAAGAGAGATCCTGAGTGTGCATGTCCGCCAATTGGAATGTTACACCGAG
>JAJLRB010000871.1:0-26656 GCA_020976825.1 Odocoileus hemionus | reverse complement strand
TCTTCATTCTTCTTGAGACGGGGCCAGGGATTCCGGTCTCATCTTGAGATGATTTTGAGTACAATTAGATTTTCTCCATTTGCGGGGATGAACTTGGTGTTCCTCTAAACTTTGGTTGTTGAATTCGGGGAATCTCTGGAGTTGCCTAAAGGAAGTTAAGTCCCTTTTCATGTTTGATGGGGAATGTGGGATGGCTCTACAGCAAATGCAGCGTAATCAGGCCTCATCTTGAGATGATATCGGGTACACGAATCTCTTTTGTGTTGCTGTGGTGACGTCACGGCTCCTATAGACTTGTGACAATGTTCTTGGGGATTCTCCGAAGTTCCATCCAGGAAGTCCAGACTCTTTTCATGTTTGAAAGGGGAACACGGAATTGCTCTGCATGCACTGCAGGGGAATCAGGCCTCATCTGGCAGCGAGAAGGAAGTCTCGTGGTTTTTCTCGAGTTGCGGCGGAAACATGGGATGTATTCTCGAGTTAGGACGTGGATGGCCAATTCAAAATTAGTGTTTACCCCTGATGTCAGAAGTCATGTTTCGTTGCCAGTAACACAACGGGATTCTCCTTGCGATTTGGCAGGGCAATAGGGACCCCTCATTATTTGAGTCTTGGGACCCAGGTTCCATTTCCAGGTGCCACAGTTATATTGGGATTCCTATCAGTTTTCAATGGGATTCAGGCATCATCTCCTTTGGAAGCATTGAACTCCAAGTTCCTTTCGAATTTTCAAAGGCATGTGAGGCCTCCTGTGGAGGTGGGGCGGGGAACTACTGCTTTCTCTAAAGTCTCCACAGGGGATTCAGACATCCCTTCACCTTGTGAAATTAAAGACGATCCTGCATTCAAATCACTGTAGGTAAATCCGGCCTTATTTCGAGTCAGGGCATCTCGGTGTCCATTTCACATGGGACAGCATACTCAGGATCTCTCTTACATTCCTATAGCTGAGAAACTCCTCGTCTTGAGGTGCTGTAAAAAGTTGGCATTCATGTGAGTCGAGCCCATGGAGTCATCTCTACTCTCGATTAGATTTGTGGTACACAGAGACTTCGTCGAGTTGCTGTGCTAAACTTGGGGTTCCTCTAGATTTGGGACGGTGTTCCCGGGTTATCTTCGGAGTTGATTAAGGAAAAACAAGACACTTGTGTTTGATGTTGATGGCAGAATGGCTCTGGATCTAATGCAGGGGATTCAGGCCTCATCTCGAGTTTATATGAGGGTACATGGAATGCTCTCATGTTGCCGTTGTGACGTCTGGGTCCCTCTATACTTGTGTCCCTGTTCTTAGGAATTCTCTGTGGTTCCATCCAGGAAGTCAAGGCTCCTTTCTTTTTGACGAGAAACACGAAATTACTCTCCAATCGATGAAAGGGAATCGAGATTCTTCTCACAATGTGGAGAAGTCTCCTGGTTTTTCTCGAGTTGCAGCAGGATCCTTGGCAATATCCTCGAGTTAAGATGGGGATGGCCCTTCAAAACTCGGGTTTGTTCAGCGACGTCAGGACTCTTGTTTAGTTGCTTGGGACACCTCGATATTCTCCTCGACGCTTGGCAGGGCATTAGGGACGCCTCTCGAGGTGTGGCGTGAGACCCAGGTTCCCTTTCCAGTTGCCACAGGGATATTGGATTCCTGTCAATCTTCTAGCAGACTCAGGCATCGCCTCCTTTTGAAACATTGAATTCATTGAACTCGGGGTTCCTTGCGCATTGTCAAAGGGATGTGAGGCATCCAGTCGAGATGAGGCGGTGAACTAGGGCTTTCTCTAGGTTCCCCACAGGGTATTCAGACATCCCTTCATCTTGTGAGATGAAAGCCGAACCTGCATTCAAGTCACTGCAGGAAAATCCGGCCTTATTTCTAGTCAGGGCACCTCAGAGTCCGTTCTTCTTGAGGCAGCAAACTTAGATTCCCCCTCACATAACTACTGCTGAGAGATGCCTCATCTTAAGGTGCTTGTGGAACGTTTTCATTCCTCTTGAGACGGTGCCAGGGATTCCGCTCTCATCTTGAGAGGATTTGGAGTACACTTAGCTCTTCTCCATTTGCGGGGCTGAACTTGGTGTTCTTCTAGACTTTGGTTGTTGGTTTCGTGGAATCTCTGAAATTTCCCAAAGGAAGGTAAGTCCCTTGTCGTGTTTGATGGGGAATGTGGGATGGCTCTGGAGACAATGCAGCGCAATCGGGCCTCATCTTGAGATGAGTTCACGTACACGGATCTCTTTTGTGTTGCTGCTGTGACGACAGGGCCCCTATAGACTTGTGACAGTGTTTTTGGGGACTCTCCGAAGTTCCATCCAGGAAGTCTAGACTCCTTTCGTTTTGGAAAGTGGAACGCGGAATTGCTCTGCATGCACTGCAGGGAAATTAGGCCTCATCTGGCAGCCAGAAGGAAGTCCCGTGGTTTTTCTCGAGTTGCGGTGGGAACATGGGGTGTATTCTCGAGTTAGGACGTGGATGGCCCTTCAAAAGTCGTGTTTATCCCTGATGTCAGGAGTCATGTCATGTCTCGTTGCCAGGAACACATCGGGATTCTCCTTGAGGGTTGGCAGGGCAATAGGGACCCCTCATTATTTGAGTCTTGGGACCCAGGTTCCTTTTCCAGGTGCCAAAGTGATATTGGGATTTCTGTCAGTTTTCAATGGGATTCAGGCATTGTCTCCTTTGGAAGCATTGAACTCCAAGTTCCTTTAGAATTTTCAAAGGCATGTGAGGCCTCCTGTCGAGACGAGGCGGGGAACTACTGCTTTCTCTAAAGTCTCCACAGGGGATTCAGACATTCCTTCAAATTCTGAAAGGAAAGACGATCCTGCATTCAAATCACTGCAGGGAAATCCAGCCTTATTGAGAGTCAGGGCATCTCGGTGTCCATTCCACTTAGGGCAGCAACTCAGGATCTCTCTTACATTCCTATAGCCGAGAAACTCCTCGTCTTGAGGTGCTGTAGAAAGTAGGCATTCATGTGAGTCGAACGCATGGAGTCATCTCAACTCTCAAAGTGATTTGTTGTTCATGTAGTTTTTCTCGTGCTGTGTGCTAATCTTGGTGTTTCTCTGGAGTTGGGACGGTGTTCCCGTGTTATCTCCGGAGTTGATTAGGAAAGACAAGTCACTTATGTTTGATGTTGATGGCAGAATGGCTCTGGATATAATGCAGGGGATTCAGGCCTCATCTCAAGACGATATGAGTGTACACGGAATGCATTCATGTTGCTGTTGTGAATTCTGGGTCCCTCTATACATGTGTCCCGGTTGTTAGGGATTTTCTGGTGTTCCATCAAGGAAATCAAGGCTCCTTTCTTTTTGACGAGAAACACGAAATTACGCTCCAATCGATGAATGGGAATCGAGCCTCTTCTCAGCATGGAGAAAGTTTCATGGTTTTTCTCGAGTTGCAACAGAAACCTTGGGAATATTCTCGAGTTAAGATGGGGATGGCCCTTCAAAACTCGGGTTTGTTTAGCGATGTCAGGACTCTTGTCTAGTTGCTTGGGACACCTCGATATTCTCAACGACGTTTGGCAGGGCATTAGGGACGCCTCTCGAGGTGAGGCATGAGACCCAGGTTCCATTTCCAGTTGTCACATGGATATTGGAATTACTGTCAATCTTCAAGCAGACTCAGGCATCGCCTCCTTTTGAAACATTGAACTCATTGAACTCGGGGTTCCTTGCGCATTGTCAAAGGAATGTGAGGCATCCAGTCGAGATGAGGCGGCGAACTAGAGCTTCCTCTAGCGTCTCCACAGGGGATTCAGATATCCCTTCATCTTGTGAGATGAAAGACGAACCTGCATTCAAGTCACTGAAGGAAATCCGGCCTTTTTTGTGTCAGGGCACCTCTGTGTCCGTTCTTCTTGGGACAGCAAACTTAGATTCCCCCTCACGGACCTACGGATGAGAGATGCCGCATCTTAAGGTGCTTGTGGAATGTCTTCATTCTTCTTGAGACGGGGCCAGGGATTCCGGTCTCATCTTGAGATGATTTTGAGTACAATTAGATTTTCTCCATTTGCGGGGATGAACTTGGTGTTCCTCTAAACTTTGGTTGTTGAATTCGGGGAATCTCTGGAGTTGCCTAAAGGAAGTTAAGTCCCTTTTCATGTTTGATGGGGAATGTGGGATGGCTCTACAGCAAATGCAGCGTAATCAGGCCTCATCTTGAGATGATATCGGGTACACGAATCTCTTTTGTGTTGCTGTGGTGACGTCACGGCTCCTATAGACTTGTGACAATGTTCTTGGGGATTCTCCGAAGTTCCATCCAGGAAGTCCAGACTCTTTTCATGTTTGAAAGGGGAACACGGAATTGCTCTGCATGCACTGCAGGGGAATCAGGCCTCATCTGGCAGCGAGAAGGAAGTCTCGTGGTTTTTCTCGAGTTGCGGCGGAAACATGGGATGTATTCTCGAGTTAGGACGTGGATGGCCAATTCAAAATTAGTGTTTACCCCTGATGTCAGAAGTCATGTTTCGTTGCCAGTAACACAACGGGATTCTCCTTGCGATTTGGCAGGGCAATAGGGACCCCTCATTATTTGAGTCTTGGGACCCAGGTTCCATTTCCAGGTGCCACAGTTATATTGGGATTCCTATCAGTTTTCAATGGGATTCAGGCATCATCTCCTTTGGAAGCATTGAACTCCAAGTTCCTTTCGAATTTTCAAAGGCATGTGAGGCCTCCTGTGGAGGTGGGGCGGGGAACTACTGCTTTCTCTAAAGTCTCCACAGGGGATTCAGACATCCCTTCACCTTGTGAAATTAAAGACGATCCTGCATTCAAATCACTGTAGGTAAATCCGGCCTTATTTCGAGTCAGGGCATCTCGGTGTCCATTTCACATGGGACAGCATACTCAGGATCTCTCTTACATTCCTATAGCTGAGAAACTCCTCGTCTTGAGGTGCTGTAAAAAGTTGGCATTCATGTGAGTCGAGCCCATGGAGTCATCTCTACTCTCGATTAGATTTGTGGTACACAGAGACTTCGTCGAGTTGCTTGCTAAACTTGGGGTTCCTCTAGATTTGGGACGGTGTTCCCGGGTTATCTTCGGAGTTGATTAAGGAAAAACAAGACACTTGTGTTTGATGTTGATGGCAGAATGGCTCTGGATCTAATGCAGGGGATTCAGGCCTCATCTCGAGTTTATATGAGGGTACATGGAATGCTCTCATGTTGCCGTTGTGACGTCTGGGTCCCTCTATACTTGTGTCCCTGTTCTTAGGAATTCTCTGTGGTTCCATCCAGGAAGTCAAGGCTCCTTTCTTTTTGACGAGAAACACGAAATTACTCTCCAATCGATGAAAGGGAATCGAGATTCTTCTCACAATGTGGAGAAGTCTCCTGGTTTTTCTCGAGTTGCAGCAGGATCCTTGGCAATATCCTCGAGTTAAGATGGGGATGGCCCTTCAAAACTCGGGTTTGTTCAGCGACGTCAGGACTCTTGTTTAGTTGCTTGGGACACCTCGATATTCTCCTCGACGCTTGGCAGGGCATTAGGACGCCTCTCGAGGTGTGGCGTGAGACCCAGGTTCCCTTTCCAGTTGCCACAGGGATATTGGGATTCCTGTCAATCTTCTAGCAGACTCAGGCATCGCCTCCTTTTGAAACATTGAATTCATTGAACTCGGGGTTCCTTGCGCATTGTCAAAGGGATGTGAGGCATCCAGTCGAGATGAGGCGGTGAACTAGGGCTTTCTCTAGGTTCCCCACAGGGTATTCAGACATCCCTTCATCTTGTGAGATGAAAGCCGAACCTGCATTCAAGTCACTGCAGGAAAATCCGGCCTTATTTCTAGTCAGGGCACCTCAGAGTCCGTTCTTCTTGAGGCAGCAAACTTAGATTCCCCCTCACATAACTACTGCTGAGAGATGCCTCATCTTAAGGTGCTTGTGGAACGTTTTCATTCCTCTTGAGACGGTGCCAGGGATTCCGCTCTCATCTTGAGAGGATTTGGAGTACACTTAGCTCTTCTCCATTTGCGGGGCTGAACTTGGTGTTCTTCTAGACTTTGGTTGTTGGTTTCGTGGAATCTCTGAAATTTCCCAAAGGAAGGTAAGTCCCTTGTCGTGTTTGATGGGGAATGTGGGATGGCTCTGGAGACAATGCAGCGCAATCGGGCCTCATCTTGAGATGAGTTCACGTACACGGATCTCTTTTGTGTTGCTGCTGTGACGACAGGGCCCCTATAGACTTGTGACAGTGTTTTTGGGGACTCTCCGAAGTTCCATCCAGGAAGTCTAGACTCCTTTCGTTTTGGAAAGTGGAACGCGGAATTGCTCTGCATGCACTGCAGGGAAATTAGGCCTCATCTGGCAGCCAGAAGGAAGTCCCGTGGTTTTTCTCGAGTTGCGGTGGGAACATGGGGTGTATTCTCGAGTTAGGACGTGGATGGCCCTTCAAAAGTCGTGTTTATCCCTGATGTCAGGAGTCATGTCTCGTTGCCAGGAACACATCGGGATTCTCCTTGAGGGTTGGCAGGGCAATAGGGACCCCTCATTATTTGAGTCTTGGGACCCAGGTTCCTTTTCCAGGTGCCAAAGTGATATTGGGATTTCTGTCAGTTTTCAATGGGATTCAGGCATTGTCTCCTTTGGAAGCATTGAACTCCAAGTTCCTTTAGAATTTTCAAAGGCATGTGAGGCCTCCTGTCGAGACGAGGCGGGGAACTACTGCTTTCTCTAAAGTCTCCACAGGGGATTCAGACATTCCTTCAAATTCTGAAAGGAAAGACGATCCTGCATTCAAATCACTGCAGGGAAATCCAGCCTTATTGAGAGTCAGGGCATCTCGGTGTCCATTCCACTTAGGGCAGCAACTCAGGATCTCTCTTACATTCCTATAGCCGAGAAACTCCTCGTCTTGAGGTGCTGTAGAAAGTAGGCATTCATGTGAGTCGAACGCATGGAGTCATCTCAACTCTCAAAGTGATTTGTTGTTCATGTAGTTTTCTCGTGCTGTGTGCTAATCTTGGTGTTTCTCTGGAGTTGGGACGGTGTTCCCGTGTTATCTCCGGAGTTGATTAGGAAAGACAAGTCACTTATGTTTGATGTTGATGGCAGAATGGCTCTGGATATAATGCAGGGGATTCAGGCCTCATCTCAAGACGATATGAGTGTACACGGAATGCATTCATGTTGCTGTTGTGAATTCTGGGTCCCTCTATACATGTGTCCCGGTTGTTAGGGATTTTCTGGTGTTCCATCAAGGAAATCAAGGCTCCTTTCTTTTTGACGAGAAACACGAAATTACGCTCCAATCGATGAATGGGAATCGAGCCTCTTCTCAGCATGGAGAAAGTTTCATGGTTTTTCTCGAGTTGCAACAGAAACCTTGGGAATATTCTCGAGTTAAGATGGGGATGGCCCTTCAAAACTCGGGTTTGTTTAGCGATGTCAGGACTCTTGTCTAGTTGCTTGGGACACCTCGATATTCTCAACGACGTTTGGCAGGGCATTAGGGACGCCTCTCGAGGTGAGGCATGAGACCCAGGTTCCATTTCCAGTTGTCACATGGATATTGGAATTACTGTCAATCTTCAAGCAGACTCAGGCATCGCCTCCTTTTGAAACATTGAACTCATTGAACTCGGGGTTCCTTGCGCATTGTCAAAGGAATGTGAGGCATCCAGTCGAGATGAGGCGGCGAACTAGAGCTTCCTCTAGCGTCTCCACAGGGGATTCAGATATCCCTTCATCTTGTGAGATGAAAGACGAACCTGCATTCAAGTCACTGAAGGAAATCCGGCCTTATTTTGTGTCAGGGCACCTCTGTGTCCGTTCTTCTTGGGACAGCAAACTTAGATTCCCCCTCACGGACCTACGGATGAGAGATGCCGCATCTTAAGGTGCTTGTGGAATGTCTTCATTCTTCTTGAGACGGGGCCAGGGATTCCGGTCTCATCTTGAGATGATTTTGAGTACAATTAGATTTTCTCCATTTGCGGGGATGAACTTGGTGTTCCTCTAAACTTTGGTTGTTGAATTCGGGGAATCTCTGGAGTTGCCTAAAGGAAGTTAAGTCCCTTTTCATGTTTGATGGGGAATGTGGGATGGCTCTACAGCAAATGCAGCGTAATCAGGCCTCATCTTGAGATGATATCGGGTACACGAATCTCTTTTGTGTTGCTGTGGTGACGTCACGGCTCCTATAGACTTGTGACAATGTTCTTGGGGATTCTCCGAAGTTCCATCCAGGAAGTCCAGACTCTTTTCATGTTTGAAAGGGGAACACGGAATTGCTCTGCATGCACTGCAGGGGAATCAGGCCTCATCTGGCAGCGAGAAGGAAGTCTCGTGGTTTTTCTCGAGTTGCGGCGGAAACATGGGATGTATTCTCGAGTTAGGACGTGGATGGCCAATTCAAAATTAGTGTTTACCCCTGATGTCAGAAGTCATGTTTCGTTGCCAGTAACACAACGGGATTCTCCTTGCGATTTGGCAGGGCAATAGGGACCCCTCATTATTTGAGTCTTGGGACCCAGGTTCCATTTCCAGGTGCCACAGTTATATTGGGATTCCTATCAGTTTTCAATGGGATTCAGGCATCATCTCCTTTGGAAGCATTGAACTCCAAGTTCCTTTCGAATTTTCAAAGGCATGTGAGGCCTCCTGTGGAGGTGGGGCGGGGGAACTACTGCTTTCTCTAAAGTCTCCACAGGGGATTCAGACATCCCTTCACCTTGTGAAATTAAAGACGATCCTGCATTCAAATCACTGTAGGTAAATCCGGCCTTATTTCGAGTCAGGGCATCTCGGTGTCCATTTCACATGGGACAGCATACTCAGGATCTCTCTTACATTCCTATAGCTGAGAAACTCCTCGTCTTGAGGTGCTGTAAAAAGTTGGCATTCATGTGAGTCGAGCCCATGGAGTCATCTCTACTCTCGATTAGATTTGTGGTACACAGAGACTTCGTCGAGTTGCTGTGCTAAACTTGGGGTTCCTCTAGATTTGGGACGGTGTTCCCGGGTTATCTTCGGAGTTGATTAAGGAAAAACAAGACACTTGTGTTTGATGTTGATGGCAGAATGGCTCTGGATCTAATGCAGGGGATTCAGGCCTCATCTCGAGTTTATATGAGGGTACATGGAATGCTCTCATGTTGCCGTTGTGACGTCTGGGTCCCTCTATACTTGTGTCCCTGTTCTTAGGAATTCTCTGTGGTTCCATCCAGGAAGTCAAGGCTCCTTTCTTTTTGACGAGAAACACGAAATTACTCTCCAATCGATGAAAGGGAATCGAGATTCTTCTCACAATGTGGAGAAGTCTCCTGGTTTTTCTCGAGTTGCAGCAGGATCCTTGGCAATATCCTCGAGTTAAGATGGGGATGGCCCTTCAAAACTCGGGTTTGTTCAGCGACGTCAGGACTCTTGTTTAGTTGCTTGGGACACCTCGATATTCTCCTCGACGCTTGGCAGGGCATTAGGGACGCCTCTCGAGGTGTGGCGTGAGACCCAGGTTCCCTTTCCAGTTGCCACAGGGATATTGGGATTCCTGTCAATCTTCTAGCAGACTCAGGCATCGCCTCCTTTTGAAACATTGAATTCATTGAACTCGGGGTTCCTTGCGCATTGTCAAAGGGATGTGAGGCATCCAGTCGAGATGAGGCGGTGAACTAGGGCTTTCTCTAGGTTCCCCACAGGGTATTCAGACATCCCTTCATCTTGTGAGATGAAAGCCGAACCTGCATTCAAGTCACTGCAGGAAAATCCGGCCTTATTTCTAGTCAGGGCACCTCAGAGTCCGTTCTTCTTGAGGCAGCAAACTTAGATTCCCCCTCACATAACTACTGCTGAGAGATGCCTCATCTTAAGGTGCTTGTGGAACGTTTTCATTCCTCTTGAGACGGTGCCAGGGATTCCGCTCTCATCTTGAGAGGATTTGGAGTACACTTAGCTCTTCTCCATTTGCGGGGCTGAACTTGGTGTTCTTCTAGACTTTGGTTGTTGGTTTCGTGGAATCTCTGAAATTTCCCAAAGGAAGGTAATCCTTGTCGTGTTTGATGGGGAATGTGGGATGGCTCTGGAGACAATGCAGCGCAATCGGGCCTCATCTTGAGATGAGTTCACGTACACGGATCTCTTTTGTGTTGCTGCTGTGACGACAGGGCCCCCCTATAGACTTGTGACAGTGTTTTTGGGGACTCTCCGAAGTTCCATCCAGGAAGTCTAGACTCCTTTCGTTTTGGAAAGTGGAACGCGGAATTGCTCTGCATGCACTGCAGGGAAATTAGGCCTCATCTGGCAGCCAGAAGGAAGTCCCGTGGTTTTTCTCGAGTTGCGGTGGGAACATGGGGTGTATTCTCGAGTTAGGACGTGGATGGCCCTTCAAAAGTCGTGTTTATCCCTGATGTCAGGAGTCATGTCTCGTTGCCAGGAACACATCGGGATTCTCCTTGAGGGTTGGCAGGGCAATAGGGACCCCTCATTATTTGAGTCTTGGGACCCAGGTTCCTTTTCCAGGTGCCAAAGTGATATTGGGATTTCTGTCAGTTTTCAATGGGATTCAGGCATTGTCTCCTTTGGAAGCATTGAACTCCAAGTTCCTTTAGAATTTTCAAAGGCATGTGAGGCCTCCTGTCGAGACGAGGCGGGGAACTACTGCTTTCTCTAAAGTCTCCACAGGGGATTCAGACATTCCTTCAAATTCTGAAAGGAAAGACGATCCTGCATTCAAATCACTGCAGGGAAATCCAGCCTTATTGAGAGTCAGGGCATCTCGGTGTCCATTCCACTTAGGGCAGCAACTCAGGATCTCTCTTACATTCCTATAGCCGAGAAACTCCTCGTCTTGAGGTGCTGTAGAAAGTAGGCATTCATGTGAGTCGAACGCATGGAGTCATCTCAACTCTCAAAGTGATTTGTTGTTCATGTAGTTTTCTCGTGCTGTGTGCTAATCTTGGTGTTTCTCTGGAGTTGGGACGGTGTTCCCGTGTTATCTCCGGAGTTGATTAGGAAAGACAAGTCACTTATGTTTGATGTTGATGCAGAATGGCTCTGGATATAATGCAGGGGATTCAGGCCTCATCTCAAGACGATATGAGTGTACACGGAATGCATTCATGTTGCTGTTGTGAATTCTGGGTCCCTCTATACATGTGTCCCGGTTGTTAGGGATTTTCTGGTGTTCCATCAAGGAAATCAAGGCTCCTTTCTTTTTGACGAGAAACACGAAATTACGCTCCAATCGATGAATGGGAATCGAGCCTCTTCTCAGCATGGAGAAAGTTTCATGGTTTTTCTCGAGTTGCAACAGAAACCTTGGGAATATTCTCGAGTTAAGATGGGGATGGCCCTTCAAAACTCGGGTTTGTTTAGCGATGTCAGGACTCTTGTCTAGTTGCTTGGGACACCTCGATATTCTCAACGACGTTTGGCAGGGCATTAGGGACGCCTCTCGAGGTGAGGCATGAGACCCAGGTTCCATTTCCAGTTGTCACATGGATATTGGAATTACTGTCAATCTTCAAGCAGACTCAGGCATCGCCTCCTTTTGAAACATTGAACTCATTGAACTCGGGGTTCCTTGCGCATTGTCAAAGGAATGTGAGGCATCCAGTCGAGATGAGGCGGCGAACTAGAGCTTCCTCTAGCGTCTCCACAGGGGATTCAGATATCCCTTCATCTTGTGAGATGAAAGACGAACCTGCATTCAAGTCACTGAAGGAAATCCGGCCTTATTTTGTGTCAGGGCACCTCTGTGTCCGTTCTTCTTGGGACAGCAAACTTAGATTCCCCCTCACGGACCTACGGATGAGAGATGCCGCATCTTAAGGTGCTTGTGGAATGTCTTCATTCTTCTTGAGACGGGGCCAGGGATTCCGGTCTCATCTTGAGATGATTTTGAGTACAATTAGATTTTCTCCATTTGCGGGGATGAACTTGGTGTTCCTCTAAACTTTGGTTGTTGAATTCGGGGAATCTCTGGAGTTGCCTAAAGGAAGTTAAGTCCCTTTTCATGTTTGATGGGGAATGTGGGATGGCTCTACAGCAAATGCAGCGTAATCAGGCCTCATCTTGAGATGATATCGGGTACACGAATCTCTTTTGTGTTGCTGTGGTGACGTCACGGCTCCTATAGACTTGTGACAATGTTCTTGGGGATTCTCCGAAGTTCCATCCAGGAAGTCCAGACTCTTTTCATGTTTGAAAGGGGAACACGGAATTGCTCTGCATGCACTGCAGGGGAATCAGGCCTCATCTGGCAGCGAGAAGGAAGTCTCGTGGTTTTTCTCGAGTTGCGGCGGAAACATGGGATGTATTCTCGAGTTAGGACGTGGATGGCCAATTCAAAATTAGTGTTTACCCCTGATGTCAGAAGTCATGTTTCGTTGCCAGTAACACAACGGGATTCTCCTTGCGATTTGGCAGGGCAATAGGGACCCCTCATTATTTGAGTCTTGGGACCCAGGTTCCATTTCCAGGTGCCACAGTTATATTGGGATTCCTATCAGTTTTCAATGGGATTCAGGCATCATCTCCTTTGGAAGCATTGAACTCCAAGTTCCTTTCGAATTTTCAAAGGCATGTGAGGCCTCCTGTGGAGGTGGGGCGGGGAACTACTGCTTTCTCTAAAGTCTCCACAGGGGATTCAGACATCCCTTCACCTTGTGAAATTAAAGACGATCCTGCATTCAAATCACTGTAGGTAAATCCGGCCTTATTTCGAGTCAGGGCATCTCGGTGTCCATTTCACATGGGACAGCATACTCAGGATCTCTCTTACATTCCTATAGCTGAGAAACTCCTCGTCTTGAGGTGCTGTAAAAAGTTGGCATTCATGTGAGTCGAGCCCATGGAGTCATCTCTACTCTCGATTAGATTTGTGGTACACAGAGACTTCGTCGAGTTGCTGTGCTAAACTTGGGGTTCCTCTAGATTTGGGACGGTGTTCCCGGGTTATCTTCGGAGTTGATTAAGAAAAAAAACAAGACACTTGTGTTTGATGTTGATGGCAGAATGGCTCTGGATCTAATGCAGGGGATTCAGGCCTCATCTCGAGTTTATATGAGGGTACATGGAATGCTCTCATGTTGCCGTTGTGACGTCTGGGTCCCTCTATACTTGTGTCCCTGTTCTTAGGAATTCTCTGTGGTTCCATCCAGGAAGTCAAGGCTCCTTTCTTTTTGACGAGAAACACGAAATTACTCTCCAATCGATGAAAGGGAATCGAGATTCTTCTCACAATGTGGAGAAGTCTCCTGGTTTTTCTCGAGTTGCAGCAGGATCCTTGGCAATATCCTCGAGTTAAGATGGGGATGGCCCTTCAAAACTCGGGTTTGTTCAGCGACGTCAGGACTCTTGTTTAGTTGCTTGGGACACCTCGATATTCTCCTCGACGCTTGGCAGGGCATTAGGGACGCCTCTCGAGGTGTGGCGTGAGACCCAGGTTCCCTTTCCAGTTGCCACAGGGATATTGGGATTCCTGTCAATCTTCTAGCAGACTCAGGCATCGCCTCCTTTTGAAACATTGAATTCATTGAACTCGGGGTTCCTTGCGCATTGTCAAAGGGATGTGAGGCATCCAGTCGAGATGAGGCGGTGAACTAGGGCTTTCTCTAGGTTCCCCACAGGGTATTCAGACATCCCTTCATCTTGTGAGATGAAAGCCGAACCTGCATTCAAGTCACTGCAGGAAAATCCGGCCTTATTTCTAGTCAGGGCACCTCAGAGTCCGTTCTTCTTGAGGCAGCAAACTTAGATTCCCCCTCACATAACTACTGCTGAGAGATGCCTCATCTTAAGGTGCTTGTGGAACGTTTTCATTCCTCTTGAGACGGTGCCAGGGATTCCGCTCTCATCTTGAGAGGATTTGGAGTACACTTAGCTCTTCTCCATTTGCGGGGCTGAACTTGGTGTTCTTCTAGACTTTGGTTGTTGGTTTCGTGGAATCTCTGAAATTTCCCAAAGGAAGGTAAGTCCCTTGTCGTGTTTGATGGGGAATGTGGGATGGCTCTGGAGACAATGCAGCGCAATCGGGCCTCATCTTGAGATGAGTTCACGTACACGGATCTCTTTTGTGTTGCTGCTGTGACGACAGGGCCCCTATAGACTTGTGACAGTGTTTTTGGGGACTCTCCGAAGTTCCATCCAGGAAGTCTAGACTCCTTTCGTTTTGGAAAGTGGAACGCGGAATTGCTCTGCATGCACTGCAGGGAAATTAGGCCTCATCTGGCAGCCAGAAGGAAGTCCCGTGGTTTTTCTCGAGTTGCGGTGGGAACATGGGGTGTATTCTCGAGTTAGGACGTGGATGGCCCTTCAAAAGTCGTGTTTATCCCTGATGTCAGGAGTCATGTCTCGTTGCCAGGAACACATCGGGATTCTCCTTGAGGGTTGGCAGGGCAATAGGGACCCCTCATTATTTGAGTCTTGGGACCCAGGTTCCTTTTCCAGGTGCCAAAGTGATATTGGGATTTCTGTCAGTTTTCAATGGGATTCAGGCATTGTCTCCTTTGGAAGCATTGAACTCCAAGTTCCTTTAGAATTTTCAAAGGCATGTGAGGCCTCCTGTCGAGACGAGGCGGGGAACTACTGCTTTCTCTAAAGTCTCCACAGGGGATTCAGACATTCCTTCAAATTCTGAAAGGAAAGACGATCCTGCATTCAAATCACTGCAGGGAAATCCAGCCTTATTGAGAGTCAGGGCATCTCGGTGTCCATTCCACTTAGGGCAGCAACTCAGGATCTCTCTTACATTCCTATAGCCGAGAAACTCCTCGTCTTGAGGTGCTGTAGAAAGTAGGCATTCATGTGAGTCGAACGCATGGAGTCATCTCAACTCTCAAAGTGATTTGTTGTTCATGTAGTTTTCTCGTGCTGTGTGCTAATCTTGGTGTTTCTCTGGAGTTGGGACGGTGTTCCCGTGTTATCTCCGGAGTTGATTAGGAAAGACAAGTCACTTATGTTTGATGTTGATGGCAGAATGGCTCTGGATATAATGCAGGGGATTCAGGCCTCATCTCAAGACGATATGAGTGTACACGGGATGCATTCATGTTGCTGTTGTGAATTCTGGGTCCCTCTATACATGTGTCCCGGTTGTTAGGGATTTTCTGGTGTTCCATCAAGGAAATCAAGGCTCCTTTCTTTTTGACGAGAAACACGAAATTACGCTCCAATCGATGAATGGGAATCGAGCCTCTTCTCAGCATGGAGAAAGTTTCATGGTTTTTCTCGAGTTGCAACAGAAACCTTGGGAATATTCTCGAGTTAAGATGGGGATGGCCCTTCAAAACTCGGGTTTGTTTAGCGATGTCAGGACTCTTGTCTAGTTGCTTGGGACACCTCGATATTCTCAACGACGTTTGGCAGGGCATTAGGGACGCCTCTCGAGGTGAGGCATGAGACCCAGGTTCCATTTCCAGTTGTCACATGGATATTGGAATTACTGTCAATCTTCAAGCAGACTCAGGCATCGCCTCCTTTTGAAACATTGAACTCATTGAACTCGGGGTTCCTTGCGCATTGTCAAAGGAATGTGAGGCATCCAGTCGAGATGAGGCGGCGAACTAGAGCTTCCTCTAGCGTCTCCACAGGGGATTCAGATATCCCTTCATCTTGTGAGATGAAAGACGAACCTGCATTCAAGTCACTGAAGGAAATCCGGCCTTATTTTGTGTCAGGGCACCTCTGTGTCCGTTCTTCTTGGGACAGCAAACTTAGATTCCCCCTCACGGACCTACGGATGAGAGATGCCGCATCTTAAGGTGCTTGTGGAATGTCTTCATTCTTCTTGAGACGGGGCCAGGGATTCCGGTCTCATCTTGAGATGATTTTGAGTACAATTAGATTTTCTCCATTTGCGGGGATGAACTTGGTGTTCCTCTAAACTTTGGTTGTTGAATTCGGGGAATCTCTGGAGTTGCCTAAAGGAAGTTAAGTCCCTTTTCATGTTTGATGGGGAATGTGGGATGGCTCTACAGCAAATGCAGCGTAATCAGGCCTCATCTTGAGATGATATCGGGTACACGAATCTCTTTTGTGTTGCTGTGGTGACGTCACGGCTCCTATAGACTTGTGACAATGTTCTTGGGGATTCTCCGAAGTTCCATCCAGGAAGTCCAGACTCTTTTCATGTTTGAAAGGGGAACACGGAATTGCTCTGCATGCACTGCAGGGGAATCAGGCCTCATCTGGCAGCGAGAAGGAAGTCTCGTGGTTTTTCTCGAGTTGCGGCGGAAACATGGGATGTATTCTCGAGTTAGGACGTGGATGGCCAATTCAAAATTAGTGTTTACCCCTGATGTCAGAAGTCATGTTTCGTTGCCAGTAACACAACGGGATTCTCCTTGCGATTTGGCAGGGCAATAGGGACCCCTCATTATTTGAGTCTTGGGACCCAGGTTCCATTTCCAGGTGCCACAGTTATATTGGGATTCCTATCAGTTTTCAATGGGATTCAGGCATCATCTCCTTTGGAAGCATTGAACTCCAAGTTCCTTTCGAATTTTCAAAGGCATGTGAGGCCTCCTGTGGAGGTGGGGCGGGGAACTACTGCTTTCTCTAAAGTCTCCACAGGGGATTCAGACATCCCTTCACCTTGTGAAATTAAAGACGATCCTGCATTCAAATCACTGTAGGTAAATCCGGCCTTATTTCGAGTCAGGGCATCTCGGTGTCCATTTCACATGGGACAGCATACTCAGGATCTCTCTTACATTCCTATAGCTGAGAAACTCCTCGTCTTGAGGTGCTGTAAAAAGTTGGCATTCATGTGAGTCGAGCCCATGGAGTCATCTCTACTCTCGATTAGATTTGTGGTACACAGAGACTTCGTCGAGTTGCTGTGCTAAACTTGGGGTTCCTCTAGATTTGGGACGGTGTTCCCGGGTTATCTTCGGAGTTGATTAAGGAAAAACAAGACACTTGTGTTTGATGTTGATGGCAGAATGGCTCTGGATCTAATGCAGGGGATTCAGGCCTCATCTCGAGTTTATATGAGGGTACATGAATGCTCTCATGTTGCCGTTGTGACGTCTGGGTCCCTCTATACTTGTGTCCCTGTTCTTAGGAATTCTCTGTGGTTCCATCCAGGAAGTCAAGGCTCCTTTCTTTTTGACGAGAAACACGAAATTACTCTCCAATCGATGAAAGGGAATCGAGATTCTTCTCACAATGTGGAGAAGTCTCCTGGTTTTTCTCGAGTTGCAGCAGGATCCTTGGCAATATCCTCGAGTTAAGATGGGGATGGCCCTTCAAAACTCGGGTTTGTTCAGCGACGTCAGGACTCTTGTTTAGTTGCTTGGGACACCTCGATATTCTCCTCGACGCTTGGCAGGGCATTAGGGACGCCTCTCGAGGTGTGGCGTGAGACCCAGGTTCCCTTTCCAGTTGCCACAGGGATATTGGGATTCCTGTCAATCTTCTAGCAGACTCAGGCATCGCCTCCTTTTGAAACATTGAATTCATTGAACTCGGGGTTCCTTGCATTGTCAAAGGGATGTGAGGCATCCAGTCGAGATGAGGCGGTGAACTAGGGCTTTCTCTAGGTTCCCCACAGGGTATTCAGACATCCCTTCATCTTGTGAGATGAAAGCCGAACCTGCATTCAAGTCACTGCAGGAAAATCCGGCCTTATTTCTAGTCAGGGCACCTCAGAGTCCGTTCTTCTTGAGGCAGCAAACTTAGATTCCCCCTCACATAACTACTGCTGAGAGATGCCTCATCTTAAGGTGCTTGTGGAACGTTTTCATTCCTCTTGAGACGGTGCCAGGGATTCCGCTCTCATCTTGAGAGGATTTGGAGTACACTTAGCTCTTCTCCATTTGCGGGGCTGAACTTGGTGTTCTTCTAGACTTTGGTTGTTGGTTTCGTGGAATCTCTGAAATTTCCCAAAGGAAGGTAAGTCCCTTGTCGTGTTTGATGGGGAATGTGGGATGGCTCTGGAGACAATGCAGCGCAATCGGGCCTCATCTTGAGATGAGTTCACGTACACGGATCTCTTTTGTGTTGCTGCTGTGACGACAGGGCCCCTATAGACTTGTGACAGTGTTTTTGGGGACTCTCCGAAGTTCCATCCAGGAAGTCTA
Source organism: Odocoileus hemionus (assembly GCA_020976825.1). Lineage (NCBI taxonomy): Eukaryota > Metazoa > Chordata > Mammalia > Artiodactyla > Cervidae > Odocoileus > Odocoileus hemionus. The sequence continues at coordinate 8,628 of JAJLRB010000871.1, read as the reverse complement.
GACTCCTTTCGTTTTGGAAAGTGGAACGCGGAATTGCTCTGCATGCACTGCAGGGAAATTAGGCCTCATCTGGCAGCCAGAAGGAAGTCCCGTGGTTTTTCTCGAGTTGCGGTGGGAACATGGGGTGTATTCTCGAGTTAGGACGTGGATGGCCCTTCAAAAGTCGTGTTTATCCCTGATGTCAGGAGTCATGTCTCGTTGCCAGGAACACATCGGGATTCTCCTTGAGGGTTGGCAGGGCAATAGGGACCCCTCATTATTTGAGTCTTGGGACCCAGGTTCCTTTTCCAGGTGCCAAAGTGATATTGGGATTTCTGTCAGTTTTCAATGGGATTCAGGCATTGTCTCCTTTGGAAGCATTGAACTCCAAGTTCCTTTAGAATTTTCAAAGGCATGTGAGGCCTCCTGTCGAGACGAGGCGGGGAACTACTGCTTTCTCTAAAGTCTCCACAGGGGATTCAGACATTCCTTCAAATTCTGAAAGGAAAGACGATCCTGCATTCAAATCACTGCAGGGAAATCCAGCCTTATTGAGAGTCAGGGCATCTCGGTGTCCATTCCACTTAGGGCAGCAACTCAGGATCTCTCTTACATTCCTATAGCCGAGAAACTCCTCGTCTTGAGGTGCTGTAGAAAGTAGGCATTCATGTGAGAGTCGAACGCATGGAGTCATCTCAACTCTCAAAGTGATTTGTTGTTCATGTAGTTTTCTCGTGCTGTGTGCTAATCTTGGTGTTTCTCTGGAGTTGGGACGGTGTTCCCGTGTTATCTCCGGAGTTGATTAGGAAAGACAAGTCACTTATGTTTGATGTTGATGGCAGAATGGCTCTGGATATAATGCAGGGGATTCAGGCCTCATCTCAAGACGATATGAGTGTACACGGAATGCATTCATGTTGCTGTTGTGAATTCTGGGTCCCTCTATACATGTGTCCCGGTTGTTAGGGATTTTCTGGTGTTCCATCAAGGAAATCAAGGCTCCTTTCTTTTTGACGAGAAACACGAAATTACGCTCCAATCGATGAATGGGAATCGAGCCTCTTCTCAGCATGGAGAAAGTTTCATGGTTTTTCTCGAGTTGCAACAGAAACCTTGGGAATATTCTCGAGTTAAGATGGGGATGGCCCTTCAAAACTCGGGTTTGTTTAGCGATGTCAGGACTCTTGTCTAGTTGCTTGGGACACCTCGATATTCTCAACGACGTTTGGCAGGGCATTAGGGACGCCTCTCGAGGTGAGGCATGAGACCCAGGTTCCATTTCCAGTTGTCACATGGATATTGGAATTACTGTCAATCTTCAAGCAGACTCAGGCATCGCCTCCTTTTGAAACATTGAACTCATTGAACTCGGGGTTCCTTGCGCATTGTCAAAGGAATGTGAGGCATCCAGTCGAGATGAGGCGGCGAACTAGAGCTTCCTCTAGCGTCTCCACAGGGGATTCAGATATCCCTTCATCTTGTGAGATGAAAGACGAACCTGCATTCAAGTCACTGAAGGAAATCCGGCCTTATTTTGTGTCAGGGCACCTCTGTGTCCGTTCTTCTTGGGACAGCAAACTTAGATTCCCCCTCACGGACCTACGGATGAGAGATGCCGCATCTTAAGGTGCTTGTGGAATGTCTTCATTCTTCTTGAGACGGGGCCAGGGATTCCGGTCTCATCTTGAGATGATTTTGAGTACAATTAGATTTTCTCCATTTGCGGGGATGAACTTGGTGTTCCTCTAAACTTTGGTTGTTGAATTCGGGGAATCTCTGGAGTTGCCTAAAGGAAGTTAAGTCCCTTTTCATGTTTGATGGGGAATGTGGGATGGCTCTACAGCAAATGCAGCGTAATCAGGCCTCATCTTGAGATGATATCGGGTACACGAATCTCTTTTGTGTTGCTGTGGTGACGTCACGGCTCCTATAGACTTGTGACAATGTTCTTGGGGATTCTCCGAAGTTCCATCCAGGAAGTCCAGACTCTTTTCATGTTTGAAAGGGGAACACGGAATTGCTCTGCATGCACTGCAGGGGAATCAGGCCTCATCTGGCAGCGAGAAGGAAGTCTCGTGGTTTTTCTCGAGTTGCGGCGGAAACATGGGATGTATTCTCGAGTTAGGACGTGGATGGCCAATTCAAAATTAGTGTTTACCCCTGATGTCAGAAGTCATGTTTCGTTGCCAGTAACACAACGGGATTCTCCTTGCGATTTGGCAGGGCAATAGGGACCCCTCATTATTTGAGTCTTGGGACCCAGGTTCCATTTCCAGGTGCCACAGTTATATTGGGATTCCTATCAGTTTTCAATGGGATTCAGGCATCATCTCCTTTGGAAGCATTGAACTCCAAGTTCCTTTCGAATTTTCAAAGGCATGTGAGGCCTCCTGTGGAGGTGGGGCGGGGAACTACTGCTTTCTCTAAAGTCTCCACAGGGGATTCAGACATCCCTTCACCTTGTGAAATTAAAGACGATCCTGCATTCAAATCACTGTAGGTAAATCCGGCCTTATTTCGAGTCAGGGCATCTCGGTGTCCATTTCACATGGGGACAGCATACTCAGGATCTCTCTTACATTCCTATAGCTGAGAAACTCCTCGTCTTGAGGTGCTGTAAAAAGTTGGCATTCATGTGAGTCGAGCCCATGGAGTCATCTCTACTCTCGATTAGATTTGTGGTACACAGAGACTTCGTCGAGTTGCTGTGCTAAACTTGGGGTTCCTCTAGATTTGGGACGGTGTTCCCGGGTTATCTTCGGAGTTGATTAAGGAAAAACAAGACACTTGTGTTTGATGTTGATGGCAGAATGGCTCTGGATCTAATGCAGGGGATTCAGGCCTCATCTCGAGTTTATATGAGGGTACATGGAATGCTCTCATGTTGCCGTTGTGACGTCTGGGTCCCTCTATACTTGTGTCCCTGTTCTTAGGAATTCTCTGTGGTTCCATCCAGGAAGTCAAGGCTCCTTTCTTTTTGACGAGAAACACGAAATTACTCTCCAATCGATGAAAGGGAATCGAGATTCTTCTCACAATGTGGAGAAGTCTCCTGGTTTTTCTCGAGTTGCAGCAGGATCCTTGGCAATATCCTCGAGTTAAGATGGGGATGGCCCTTCAAAACTCGGGTTTGTTCAGCGACGTCAGGACTCTTGTTTAGTTGCTTGGGACACCTCGATATTCTCCTCGACGCTTGGCAGGGCATTAGGGACGCCTCTCGAGGTGTGGCGTGAGACCCAGGTTCCCTTTCCAGTTGCCACAGGGATATTGGGATTCCTGTCAATCTTCTAGCAGACTCAGGCATCGCCTCCTTTTGAAACATTGAATTCATTGAACTCGGGGTTCCTTGCGCATTGTCAAAGGGATGTGAGGCATCCAGTCGAGATGAGGCGGTGAACTAGGGCTTTCTCTAGGTTCCCCACAGGGTATTCAGACATCCCTTCCTCTTGTGAGATGAAAGCCGAACCTGCATTCAAGTCACTGCAGGAAAATCCGGCCTTATTTCTAGTCAGGGCACCTCAGAGTCCGTTCTTCTTGAGGCAGCAAACTTAGATTCCCCCTCACATAACTACTGCTGAGAGATGCCTCATCTTAAGGTGCTTGTGGAACGTTTTCATTCCTCTTGAGACGGTGCCAGGGATTCCGCTCTCATCTTGAGAGGATTTGGAGTACACTTAGCTCTTCTCCATTTGCGGGGCTGAACTTGGTGTTCTTCTAGACTTTGGTTGTTGGTTTCGTGGAATCTCTGAAATTTCCCAAAGGAAGGTAAGTCCCTTGTCGTGTTTGATGGGGAATGTGGGATGGCTCTGGAGACAATGCAGCGCAATCGGGCCTCATCTTGAGATGAGTTCACGTACACGGATCTCTTTTGTGTTGCTGCTGTGACGACAGGGCCCCTATAGACTTGTGACAGTGTTTTTGGGGACTCTCCGAAGTTCCATCCAGGAAGTCTAGACTCCTTTCGTTTTGGAAAGTGGAACGCGGAATTGCTCTGCATGCACTGCAGGGAAATTAGGCCTCATCTGGCAGCCAGAAGGAAGTCCCGTGGTTTTTCTCGAGTTGCGGTGGGAACATGGGGTGTATTCTCGAGTTAGGACGTGGATGGCCCTTCAAAAGTCGTGTTATCCCTGATGTCAGGAGTCATGTCTCGTTGCCAGGAACACATCGGGATTCTCCTTGAGGGTTGGCAGGGCAATAGGGACCCCTCATTATTTGAGTCTTGGGACCCAGGTTCCTTTTCCAGGTGCCAAAGTGATATTGGGATTTCTGTCAGTTTTCAATGGGATTCAGGCATTGTCTCCTTTGGAAGCATTGAACTCCAAGTTCCTTTAGAATTTTCAAAGGCATGTGAGGCCTCCTGTCGAGACGAGGCGGGGAACTACTGCTTTCTCTAAAGTCTCCACAGGGGATTCAGACATTCCTTGCTAATCTTGGTGTTTCTCTGGAGTTGGGACGGTGTTCCCGTGTTATCTCCGGAGTTGATTAGGAAAGACAAGTCACTTATGTTTGATGTTGATGGCAGAATGGCTCTGGATATAATGCAGGGGATTCAGGCCTCATCTCAAGACGATATGAGTGTACACGGAATGCATTCATGTTGCTGTTGTGAATTCTGGGTCCCTCTATACATGTGTCCCGGTTGTTAGGGATTTTCTGGTGTTCCATCAAGGAAATCAAGGCTCCTTTCTTTTTGACGAGAAACACGAAATTACGCTCCAATCGATGAATGGGAATCGAGCCTCTTCTCAGCATGGAGAAAGTTTCATGGTTTTTCTCGAGTTGCAACAGAAACCTTGGGAATATTCTCGAGTTAAGATGGGGATGGCCCTTCAAAACTCGGGTTTGTTTAGCGATGTCAGGACTCTTGTCTAGTTGCTTGGGACACCTCGATATTCTCAACGACGTTTGGCAGGGCATTAGGGACGCCTCGAGGTGAGGCATGAGGAAACCACTTGGTGTTCCTCTAAACTTTGGTTGTTGATATTCGGGAATCTCTGGAGTTTGCTAAAAGGAAGTTAAGTCCCTTTTCATGTTAGATGGGGAATGTGGATGGCTCTACAGCAATGCAGCGTAACAGGACTCATATTGAGATGATATCGGGTACACGAATCACTTTTGTTTTGCTGTGGTGACGTCAGGCTCATATAGACTTTGACAATGTCTCTGGGGATTCTCCGAGTTCATCAAGGGAAGTCCAGACTCGTTTCATGTATTGAAAGGGGAAACGGAATTGTTGATGCACTGCAGGGGAATCAGGCCTCATCTGGCAGCGAGAAGGAAGTTCCGTGGTTTTTCTCGGAGTTGCGGCGGAAACCAAGGGATGGTATTCTCGAGTTTGACGTGGATGGCCAATTCAAATTAGTGGTGTTTATTCCCTGGATGCTCAGGAAGTAATGTTTTCGTTGACAGTAAAACACATTGGGATTTCTACCTTTATGGAGTTTGCAGCAGGGCAGTAGGTTAGTGTGACCCCTCATTATTTGAGTCTTGGGATCCAGGTTACCATTTTCCAGGTTTGACACAGTTAAATTGGGGATTCCTATCAGTTTTTCAATGGCCCAATGACAGAGCATCCATTGTCCTTTTTGGGAAGCTTTAAACTCACAAGTTCCTTTCGAATTCTCAAAGGCAACATCTGAGGCCTCATACTGGCGAGATTGAACGGTGGGCGGGGAACTACAGCTTTCTCGAAAAGTTCTTCACAGGGGGATTCAGGGGGACATCCCCTTCACCTTGTGAAATGAAAAAGACGATCCTGCATTCAAATCACACTGAGGTAAATCCGGGCTTTATTTTAGAGTCAGGGCATCTCGGTGTCATTCCAATTGGGACAGAAGCACACTCAGGATCTTTTCTTATTATTCCTATAGCTGAGAAAAACTCATCGTCTTGAGGTGCTGTAGAAAAGTTGGCCTTCATGTGACTCGATCCCAAGTGGAGTCACTATATTACTACTGACGGTTATTTGTGGATCACAGAGCATTCCTCAGTGTTGTTGTGTGTTTAAACTTGGTTCTGTTCCTCTGGAGATTTGGGACGGTGGGTTCCCGGGGGTTATCTTCGGATGTTGAATTAAGGATCAATAAAAATAGACAAGACACTCGGGTGCTTGATGTTGTTGGCAGTTTGGCTTCTAGGTTCTTTGGAAGGCCGATGACTGGCATCATATCGACGTTTATGAGTGGGGGGGTTACTCGGGGTAGGTTCTCTTGGTTTGCGGGTAGGGGGCCGTAGGAGGCGTGCCGAGTGTAGGGGTGGGCCCGGTTGTTTTTAGGGATTCTCAGGGGTTCAATCAAGGAAGTCAAGGACTCTGTTTCTTCTTTATTGAGAAACACGAAATTACTCTCCAATCGATGAATGGGAATCGAGACTCTTCTCACAGTGTGGAGAAAAATTTCATGGTTTTTTTCGAAGTTGCAGCTGGAACGTTGGGAATATTCTCGAGTTAGATGGGGGATGGCCCTTCAAAACTCCTGGTTTGTTCAGCGTTTCAGGACTCTTGTCTAGTTGCTTGGGAGTCAACTCGATATTCTCCTCGACGTTGGCAGGGTATTAGGGACGCCTCTCGAGGTGTGAGCGTGTGAGACTCAGGTTCCCAGTTCCAGTTGCCACAGGGATATTGGAATTTTTTTTTCCTGTCAAATCTTCAAGCAGGACTCAGGCATCGCCTCCTTTTGTAACATTGAAATTCATTGAACTCGGGTGTTCCTTGCTCATTGTCAAAGGGATGTGAGGCATCCAGTCGAGATTGAGGCGGCGAACTAGGGCTTTCTCTAGGTTCTCCACAGGGGATTCAAGACATCCCTTCATGTTGTGAGATGAAAGACGAACCTGCATTCAAGTCACTGCAGGAGGGAAATCGGCCTTATTTCGAGTCAGGGCACCTCGGTGTCCGTTCTTCTTGAGGCAGCAAACTTAGATTGCCCCTCACATACCTACTGCTGAGAGATGCCTCATCTTAAGGTGCTTGTGGAATGTCTTCATTCCTCTTGAGATGGCGCCAGGGATTCCCCTCTCATCTTGAGAGGATTTGGTGTACACTTAGCTTTTCTCCATTTGCGGGGCTGAACTTGGTGTTCTTCTAGACTTTGGTTGTTGGTTTCGGGGAATCTCTGGAGTTGCCTAAAGGAAGTAAGTCCCTTGTCTTGTTTGATGGGGAATGTGGGATGGCTCTGGAGACAATGCAGTACAATCGGGCCTCATCTTGAGATGGTTTTGGGTACACGGATCTCTTTTGTGCTGCTGCGGTGACGACAGGGCCCCTATAGACTTGTGACAGTGTTCTTGGGGACTCTCCGAAGTTCCATCAGGAAAGTCCAGACTCCTTTCATGTTTGAAAGGGGAACACGGAATTGCTCTGCATGCACTGCAGGGGAATTAGGCCTCATCTGGCAGCGAGGAGGAAAGTCCCGTGGTTTTTCTCGAAGTTGCGCGGTAGGGGGGGATGGGGAAACATCTGGGGTGTATTCTCGGAGTTAGGACGTGGATGGCCCTTCAAGATTCGTGTTTATTCCTGATGTCAGGAGTCATGTGTCTCGTTTGCCAGGAACACATCGGGATTCTCCTTGAGATTTTGGCAGGGCAATAGGGACCCCTCTTTATTTGAGTCTTGGGACCCAGGTTCCTTTTCCAGGTGCCACAGTGATATTGGGCATTCCTATCAGTTTTCAATGGGATTCAGCATATCGTCCTTTGGAAGCATTGAACTCCAAGTTCCTTTCGAATTTTCAAAGGCATGTGAGGCCTCCTGTCGAGATGAGGCGGGGGGGAACTACTGCTTTCTCTAAAGTCTCCACAGGGATTCAGACATTCCTTCAAACCTTTTGAAATGAAAGACGATCCTGCATTCAAATCACTGCAGGGAAATCCGGCCTTATTTCGAGTCAGGGCATCACGGTGTCCATTCCTCTTGGGGCAGCACACTCAGGATCTCTCTTACATTCCTATAGCTGAGAAACTCCTCGTCTTGAGGTGCTGTAGAAGTTGGCATTCATGTGAGTCGAGCCATGGAGTCATCTCTACTCTCGATTAGATTTGTGGTACACGGAAGCATTCGTCGAGTTGCTGTGCTAAACGTGGTATTCACACTAGAGTTGGGACGGTGTTCCCGGGTTATCTCCGGAGTTGATTAAGGAAATACAAGCCACTTGTGTTTGATGTTGATGGCAGAATGGCTCTGGATCTAATGCAGGGGATTCAGGCCTCATATCGAGATGATATGAGGGTACACGGAATGCTTTCATGTTGCTGGGTCCCTCTATACTTGTGTCCCTTTTCTTAGGGGATTCTCTGGCATTCCATCAAGGAAGTCAAGGCTCCTTTCTTTTTGACGAAAAACACGAAATTACTCTAAAAATCGATGAATGGGTTATCGAGCCTCTTCTCACTGCGTGGAGAAGTCTCATGATTTTTCTCGAGTTGCAGCAGGAACCTTGGGAATATTCTTGAGTTAAGATGGGGTGGCCTTCAAATCTCGGGTTTGTTCAGCGACGTCAGGACTCTTGTCTAGTTGCTAGGGACACTTTCGATATTCTCCTCGACGCTTGGCAGGGCATTAGGACGCCTCTCGATGGTGAGGTTGAGACCCAGGTTACCTTTTCCAATTGCCACAGGGATATTGGAATTCCTGCAATCTTCAAGCAGACTCAG
>JAJLRB010000870.1:0-29015 GCA_020976825.1 Odocoileus hemionus | reverse complement strand
TTAAAAATTCTTATACTTTGGCTTGAGAAATTCGTGCAATTTGGCAAGAGACCTTTTGTATAGTCAGGATTTGGGCCAAAATAGTTTGGAAATAATAATGTTAGACCCAGTGCTGAGGGGTCCAGAAATCTTTTACCATTAAATTTGATATTTATATTTGGTCGGACATATTTAAATAACAATGATGTCCCTACAAATTGTTTTTGATCTGTATTACCAAATATGCCTCTCGGTACATTAGTAGAGAAGTTAATAGAAGTGTCAGGCAAAAGAACTAAATTGAGCGTAATTGTTGGTATGGTGGCCCTTTTGAATTTGCAAGAATTGGAGCTGACATATAATTTGAATTTACTTTTAATAATTTGAATAATTATACACGTGAACGTAATTCCTTTTAAAAGGCCAAATAGATTCTAGATAGCAGTGAGAAAGCTTGAAGATCTGTGGGGGGGCTATGAGACGCAAAATCCAGTGCGGTTATATATAAGGGGCCTGCTTAAGGGTAAAGGACCCCAATCATTTAGGGCTGATATATTAATGAAAAGCATGCTGATGAGTAGCGGATAGAGGGGAGAAAAGATACAATGTGCCCTTTTATATGAAGTAGGGAACTGACGACGTCCACTCATGGAGTTTACTTGGAATAGGTTTTGGATCACTATATGAATTAAAATTACTATGTTTTTGGTCCAGTGAATTCATCTGATGAAGCAAGCAAAATTTATTAGAGTAATATTATATAGCTAAATCGTAAGGCCAGTCCTCTCTCTTAAAACGGTTTTTATTATCTCAATGTAAAGATCTTCCAATTCTCATTATAAACGTTGTCAGCAGTCGTTCATACGTCTAGTATTTGACTTTTCGGATTAAATCTTGCTTAGATAGTGGACAAGCTTTATAATTATCATATCCCCTCCCCCCACCCCTAGTCATGACACATAGAGTCTATAAATTAATAAAATTGCTGATATGAATAATCCTAAGCAAGTAATTTCTCTAGCTTTTTCTGTTTTTTTTTTGTTTCGTCTTGATTACAGTATGGGGAAAGAGTTTTAGCTCTGAGCGAAGAGCAAGTATCGCTTAAAAAATTAATGTAACCCAACGCTTTTTCATTAGGTTCAAAACAAAGAGACTTTTGGAGTTGCGACTATTTGCAGAGAAGAAGAAGCATTTGGAGCAGCCAGGGAGGGTAGCAAGAAAACTTTAAGATATTGTGTATTGTTTTCATTGAGCCTTTTGTAAAGTTTATATCATTTAATTTATATGTATATAATAAGTGTTTTTTTTCTGTTGTTGAATACTGGAAGGGTTAGAATATACCTTGAATGGCAGTAGAATTACAGTTTTAATAACGAGTCTCTAGGGGCTAGATATCCATTAGGAAGGGTTTTTCTTCTTTGGATGCTCATTTAACATTATTCTTTGACACGGATCCAAATTAATAAGTCACAACTGCATTATCAGGAAACTTTGGATTATGTTCAACTAACTGTTTGAAGGCAAGGCTGTATTCATTGGCATGAAACCAGAAGTCCTGAATGTAAAGAAGTGGTGAAGTAAAAGTAGAAAATTAATGGGGGCAGGCCAGCTTTTAACCCATGCCTTAGTAATTACAGACCTCAATATGTCCATGAGTCACTCCACCTGATTATAAACACGTATAAAAGTGTTCCTGTTTTTGGGCATTTTGGGGTTCCTTTAATGGAACTGGATTCTTGTGGTACGGAGTTGGCGATCAGAAAGTAAAAGAGAGAAGGAAGATGATATCATCGGTTTACACAGAGGACCAATATTGTCCTTGACACCACAGGGCTTGCATCACTCACCAAGGTACCAGGCGCCCCACTGAAGGGGGTCGTAGAAGCCCGGGTAGAAAAGTGTGCACGACGGTCCGGGATAGGAAATTTTTTTTATCCATGCTCCAGAGAGTCAGCTAGATAACAAGATAGAGAGAGAGAGAGAAATGAACAGAGAGAAAAAAAAGACCTGGGTACCTAAGCTCTAATGGAGCTAAGGGTTCTTTAATGATTTTTCCTATGAGTATATACAGGCTGCAGTACAAGAAACTTCTTTCGGGAATGATAGAGTTTCAGCAAACCAAACAAACGGCAATGGGGTACGGTTACCAAGGGAACAAGGAGTAATATTAGTACACGGTCAGCAGACATCGCAATCATATCTCAAGAAAGGGGAAGGGGACAAAGCAGTTTTGTCTTAAATTGTTGTTGCTGTGCTGAACTTGGTGTTCGTCTGGAATTTGGACAGTGTTCTCCGGGATTCTCTGTTTTTGTTTTAAAGAAAGTCCAAGCCACTTCTCATGTTTGATGGGAATTCGGGATGGCTCTGGAGCACATGCAGGGGAATCTGGACTCATCTCGAGTTGATTTGCAGAACACAAAGCCCTTTGTGTTGCTGCGGTGACATCAGTGTCCCTCTAGACTTGTGACTGTGTTCTTGGGGACTCTCTGGAGTTCCATCCAGGACGTCCCAAGCTCCTTTCGTGTTTGATGCGGAACCAGGAAATGCTCTGCACCCAATGCAGGGGAATCGGACCCCATCTGGCGGCGAGGGGGACGTCTCGCCGTTTTCCCTCGAGATGCGGAGGGAACCTGGGGTATATTCTCGAGTTAGGACTTGGATGTCCCTTAAAAATTCGAGTTTGTTCAGCAAAGTCAGGACTCATGTCTAATTGCGAGGACACCTCGAGATTCTCATCGATGCTTGGCAGGGCAATAGGGATGCCTCTTTAGGTGAGACTTGACACCTAGTGTTCCCTTTCCCGTTCCCACAGTGATTGTCGGATTCCTATCAACATTTAAGAGGAGTCAGGCTTGTTGTCCTTTTGACGCATTGAACTCAAAGTTCCTCTCGAATTTTCAAGGGGATATGAGGCCTCCTGTCGAGATAAGGCGGGGCCCTATGGCTTTCTCTAAAGTCTCCACAGGGGATTCTAACATCCTTCATCTTGGGAGATGAAAGACTAGCCTGCATTCAAGTCACTGGAGGGAAATCCGGCCATATTCCGAGTCACGACATCTCGGTGTTCATTCCACTTGAGGCAGCAAACTCAGGGTCCCTCTCACATAACTATAGATAACAGAGGCCTCCTTTTCAGGTGTTTGTGGAAAGTTGCATTCCTCTTGGGTCAAAAATAGGGAATCAGCTCTCACCTCGCGATGATTTGGGGTACCCAGAGCTTTTCTTGAGTTGGTGTGCTGAACATGGTGTTCCTCTGGACTATACTTTACTTTTGTATAGCAAGCATGAAATATCATGTATGTTAGCATTTTATATAGATCATTGAACATATTTATCAAATCATATTATATTGTATAAACTTCCATTCCAGTACAAATATACATTTATACTCATTAACAACTCCAAATCTCTTCTGCTCTTCTGCAAGAAAATCCCCTTGTAAGAGTAAGCCAATTTTCAGCAATTAACGCTTTAAAATCCTAATTCATTTTGAAATAACCCAGCCATTCAACAAACTTCTACCACATAGCTCAGCACAACTCAAGCAACCTAAGTCACTCTAATCCCAAGAGACCATTCCAGATTATAGAGAACAATAATTTTATCGAAAATACAATTTTTATTAGTAGAGCTTATCTAAATGTTTTCATCTCATATATATATATATATATATATATATATATATATATATATATATTTACCTTTTTTGACAACCGTATCTTACCCCAAGCCAAGGCATAACAAAAGTATTATATAATGTTGATGACTCAAGTCATGTCCCTACTAGATTAACAAATAATTATATTGAAATCACATTCACAATTAAATAAACATTATACCCAACATTAAACATCCTTCAGTTCATGTAAAGTTGAATCCAAACAGAACCCATTAACTCCACACTATCTAAAGACAAAAACATACATTGAAACATAAATTATTTTAGATACATAGACATAGTTCCCCTTATGCAATTTGAAATATCTTTTTGATTTATTTATTATCTTGAGCTCCACCAATTTTCTCATTGCTGGTCTCCTAGATAGAGTGGGTGGTGTATCCCAAGGATATGGTAAGAGTTAACTTAAGGTTTTCTTTTAGGACTATTTTTGTTTCACAGGCAGAAATAGAGTTCAAATATATATATATATATATATATATATATATATATATATATATATAAATATTTTAAACAAGTTAACATTTCCTTTACTACACGTGCATCAAGTACCGATTTTGCAATTTCAATAGAGATTATATTTTCGTCAGTTTTCAGTGGAGTCTAAAGAGTATCACAGCCATTCACTGTCAAAAATAACCTTTCTCATTTTTGTAGCTATAGTATATTATTAATGATATATGCATGAGGGAATTTTTGTCACATAGGACGTCAAGCCTTGGCTACAAATTTTGACACATTGTAGGACTATTATGGAGATGGCAATGGAACCCTATTTCAGTACTCTTGTCTGGAGAATCTCAGGTAGAGGGAAGCCTGGTGGGTTGACATCTATGGAGTCGCATAGTGCAGTACACGACTAAAGTGACTTAGCAGCAGCAGTAGCAGGAATTTTTTCCATACTTTGAGGTAACATAGTGTACTGAAATCTTTTAAGAGGCCCGATATGATCAGGATAAGGGAGAGATAAAGTTAGTCTCTCCCCGGTCTAAAGGGTGTAAAGGCATATTAAAAAATCAATCTTGTGAATCAGTAATAAGAATGGCCAATTTTGAGGAATAGCAATGCAATCTCTGGTTACAAGGCAGCCGCAGGTTTCCATAAAGAATTAACATTTTTAAACTCTCTTAAGGGACACCATTTGTAATATTTCCTTTGTATAACAAAAATAGGAGAGTTCCAAAAAGAGCAAGATTCTTCAATATGTTTCCATTTTTTTTTTCTCTGTTGATGTGCACTTAATATTTATTTTTTTTAATTTTTATTAGTTGGAGGCTAATTACTTTACATCATTACAGTAGTTTTTGTTATACATTGAAATGAATTAGCCATGGATTTACATGTATTCCCCATCCCAATCCCCCCTCCCACCTCCCTCTCCACCCGATCCTTCTGGGTCTTCCCAGTGCACCAGGCCCGAGACTTGTCTCATGTACCCGTTTTTAAGTTCTTAATTAGCTTGTAATTTTTCTTTGTAAGGGGCCATTGCTTTTTTAAATAGCTCATAAATTTTCTCAGTTATTTTAATAACTGTTTTGTTTGTAAAAGGAGCAGTGGCCCGTAGGAAAAATGTGAATGTATATCTGAGTTTGCCATTGCATAAATAAGTCCCTTTCTATTAGATTAAGGGGTGCATCTATCACATAAGGTCTTAGTGTTGCAGGTTGGCATTTTGGTCTATCATATGTGTAGATTTGAATATTTTGATAAATTTCTTATACTTTGGCTTGAGAAATTCGTGCAATTTGGCAAGAGACCTTTTGTATAGGTCAGGATTTGGGCCAAAATAGTTTGGAAATAATAATAATGTTACACCCAGTGCTGTGGGGTCCAGAGAATCTTTTACCATTATATTTGATATTTATATTTGGTCGGACATATTTAAATAACAATGATGTCCCTACAAATTGTTTTTGATCTGTATTACCAAATCTGCCTCTCGGTACATTAGTAGAGAAGTTAATAGAAGTGTAAGGCAAAAGAAGTAATTGAGCAATTGTGTCCCCCCTTTTGAATTGCCATAGAATCTGAGCTGACATCATAATTTGAATTTCTCCTTTATAATTTGAATCAATTATTCCACGCTGAACACTAATTCCTTTAAAAGCCAAATTAGATCAGCCCTGGAAAAGCCTGAAGTTTGTGGGGGCTGTGGTCGAAAAACTCCAGTCGGTACTCTAGAAGGGACTGCTTAAGGGTAAAGGAAAAAATCATTTAGGGCTGATATATTAATGACAGCACTGCTGGACGTTGAGGGTTTGAGGGAAAAGATAAAATGTGCCCCTCTTTTTTGTTGTAGGGAACCTGGGACGTCCACTCCTTGGAGTTTCTTGGAATAGGTTTTCCGTCAATATGAAATTTAAATTTACTGTCTTTGGCCCAGTGCATTCATCTGTGGCAGAAAGCACAAATTTTGGAGGTTTTTTATTAGCCTTCCTAAGAAGGCAGTCCTCTTTTAAACGGTTTTTATCTCCACATGTAAAGCATCCTTCATTTCTCTTTTTAAAACGTTGTAGCATTGTTTCAGCTAGTATTTGCATCTTTTACGTTTTTGATCCTAGATTGTGACAAGCCTTTATATAATCTATAATAATCCTAGTCTGACAAATTGCAGCTATAACTCTTTGAAATTTCTGATATGCATTCTCATAAGCAAGTAATTTCTCTAGCTTTTTTTTTTTTTTTTTTTTTCGTCTCTGATTACAGTATGGGAAAGAGCAGCTTCTAGTCTAGCTTAAAATTTAATGTAACTTTTCATTAGGTTCCAACAAAGAGACTTTTGGAGTTGCGACTATTTGCAGAGAAGAAGCATTTGGAGCAGCCAGGGCAGGGCTAGCAAGAAAACTTTAAGATATTTTGTATTGTTTTCATTGAGCCTTTTGTAAAGTTTAATCATTTAATTTATATGTATATAATAAGTGTTTTTTTCTGTTGTTGAATACTGGAAGGGTTAGAATATACCTTGAAATGGCAGAATTACAGCTTTAATAAGAGCTCATAGGGGCTAGATATCCATTAGAAGGGTTTTTCTTCCTTCCTTTGGCTGCTCATTTAACATTATCTTTGACACGGATCCAAATTAATAAGTCAAAACTGCATTTATCAGGAAACTTTGGATTATGTTCAACTACTGTTTGAAGGCAAGGCTCTATTCATTGGCATGAAACCAGAAGTCCCTGAAATGTAAAGAAGTGGTGAAGTAAAGTAGAAAATTAATGGGGCAGGCCAGCCTTTTAACCCATGCCTTAGTATTTACAGACCTCAATATGTCCATGAGTCACTCCACCTGATATAACACATATAAAAGTGTTCCTGTTCTTTGGCCGCATTTGCTGGGGTCCTTTAATGGACTGGATTCTTGTGGTACGGAGTTGGCGATCAGAAAGTAAAAGAGAGAAGGAAGCTGATATCCCTCGGTTTACACAGAGGACCAATATTGTCCTTGACACAGGGCTTGCATCACTCACCAAGGTACCAGGCGCCCTCTGAAGGGGGTCGTAGAAGCCCGGGTAGAAAAGTGAGCACGACGGGTCTCCATGCTCCAGAGAGTCAGCTAGAAAAAGATAGAGAGAGAGAGAAAAAAAAACAGAGAGAAAAAAAAAAAGACCTGGGTACCTAAGCTCTAATGGAGCAAAGGTTCTTTAATGATTTTTCTATGAGTATATACAGGCTGCAGTACAAGAAACTTCTTTCGGGAATGATAGAGTTCAGCAAACCAAACAAACGGCAACGGTTACCAAGGGAACAAGGAGTAATATTAGTCACACGGTCAGCAGACAATCCATATCTCAAGAAAGGGGAAGGGGACAAAGCAGTTTTGTCTTAAATTGTTGCTCTGCTGAACTTGGTGTTCGTCTGGAATTTGGACAGTGTTCTCCGGGATTCTCTGTTTTTGTTTAAAGGAAGTCAACCACTTCTCATGTTTGATGGGAATTCGGGATGGCTCTGGAGCACATGCAGGGGAATCTGGACTCATCTCGAGTTGATTTGCAGAACACAAAGCCCTTTCGTGTTGCTGCGCGGTGACATCAGTGTCCCTCTAGACTTGTGACTGTGTTCTTGGGGACTCTCTGGAGTTCCATCCAGGACGTCCAAGCTCCTTTCGTGTTTGATGCGGAACAAGGAAATGCTCTGCACCCAATGCAGGGGAATCGGACCCCATCTGGCGGCGAGGGGGACGTCTCGCCGTTTTCCTCGAGATGCGGAGGGAACCTGGGGTATATTCTCGAGTTAGGACTTGGATGTCCCTTAAAAATTCGAGTTTGTTCAGCAAAGTCAGGACTCATGTCTAATTGCGAGGGACACCTCGAGATTCTCATCGATGCTTGGCAGGGCAATAGGGATGCCTCTTTAGGTGAGACTTGACACCTAGTGTTCCTTTCCGTTCCCACAGTGAGTGATTGTCGGATTCCTATCAACATTTAAGAGGAGTCAGGCTTGTTGTCCTTTTGACGCATTGAACTCAAAGTTCCTCTCGAATTTTCAAGGGGATATGAGGCCTCCTGTCGAGATAAGGCGGGGCCCTATGGCTTTCTCTAAAGTCTCCACAGGGGATTCTAACATCCCTTCATCTTGGGAGATGAAAGACTAGCCTGCATTCAAGTCACTGGAGGGAAATCCGGCCATATTCCGAGTCACGACATCTCGGTGTTCATTCCACTTGAGGCAGCAAACTCAGGGTCCCTCTCACATAACTAACTATAGATAACAGAGGCCTCCTTTTCAGGTGTTTGTGGAAAGTTGCATTCCTCTTGGGTCAAAAATAGGGAATCAGCTCTCACCTCGCGATGATTTGGGGTACCCAGAGCTTTTCTTGAGTTGGTGTGCTGAACATGGTGTTCCTCTGGACTATACTTTACTTTTGTATAGCAAGCATGAAATATCATGTATGTATGTTAGCATTTTATAGATCATTGAACATATTTATCAAATCATATTATATTGTATAAACTTCCATTCCAGTACAAATATACATTTATACTCATTAACAACTCCAAATCTCTTCTGCTCTTCTGCAAGAAAATCCCCTTGTAAGAGTAAGCCAATTTTCAGCAATTAACGCTTTAAAATCCTAATTCATTTTGAAATAACCCAGCCATTCAACAAACTTCTACCACATAGCTCAGCACAACTCAAGCAACCTAAGTCACTCTAATCCCAAGAGACCATTCCAGATTATAGAGAACAGATAATTTTATCGAAAATACAATTTTTATTAGTAGAGCTTATCTAAATGTTTTCATCTCATATATATATATATATATATATATATATATATATATATATATATATATATATAATAGTTACCTTTTTTTGACAACCGTATCTTACCCCAAGCCAAGGCATAACAAAAGTATTATATAATGTTGATGACTCAAGTCATGTCCCTACTATTAACAAATAATTATATTGAAATCACATTCACAATTAAATAAACATTATACCCAACATTAAACATCCTTCAGTTCATGTAAAGTTGAATCCAAACAGAACCCATTAACTCCACACTATCTAAAGACAAAAACATACATTGAAACATAAATTATTTTAGATACATAGACATAGTTCCCCTTATGCAATTTGAAATATCTTTTTGATTTATTTATTATCTTGAGCTCCACCAATTTTCTCATTGCTGGTCTCCTAGATAGAGTGGGTGGTGTATCCCAAGGATATGGTAAGAGTTAACTTAAGGTTTTCTTTTAGGACTATTTTTGTTTCACAGGCAGAAATAGAGTTCAAATATATATATATATATATATATATATATATATATATATATATATATATATAATATTTTAACAAGTTAACATTTCCTTTACTACACGTGCATCAAGTACCGATTTTGCAATTTCAATAGAGATTATATTTTCGTCAGTTTTCAGTGGAGTCTAAAGAGTATCACAGCCATTCACTGTCAAAAATAACCTTTCTCATTTTTGTAGCTATAGTATATTATTAATGATATATGCATGAGGGAATTTTTGTCACATAGGACGTCAAGCCTTGGCTACAAATTTTGACACATTGTAGGACTATTATGGAGATGGCAATGGAACCCTATTTCAGTACTCTTGTCTGGAGAATCTCAGGTAGAGGGAAGCCTGGTGGGTTGACATCTATGGAGTCGCATAGTGCAGTACACGACTAAAGTGACTTAGCAGCAGCAGTAGCAGGAATTTTAACCATACTTTGAGGTAACATAGTGTACTGAAATCTTTTAAGAGGCCCGATATGATCAGGATAAGGGAGAGATAAAGTTAGTCTCTCCCGGTCTAAAGGGTGTAAAGGCATATTAAAAAATCAATCTTGTGAATCAGTAATAAGAATGGGCCAATTTTGAGGAATAGCAATGCAATCTCTGGTTACAAGGCAGCCGCAGGTTTCCATAATAAGAATTAACATTTTTAAACTCTCTTAAGGGACACCATTTGTAATATTTCCTTTGTATAACAAAAATAGGAGAGTTCCAAAAAGAGCAAGATTCTTCAATATGTTTCCATTTTTTTTTTCTCTGTTGATGTGCACTTAATATTTATTTTTTTTTAATTTTTATTAGTTGGAGGCTAATTACTTTACATCATTACAGTAGTTTTTGTTATACATTGAAATGAATTAGCCATGGATTTACATGTATTCCCCATCCCAATCCCCCCTCCCACCTCCCTCTCCACCCGATCCTTCTGGGTCTTCCCAGTGCACCAGGCCCGAGCACTTGTCTCATGTACCCGTGTTTTTAAGTTCTTAATTAGCTTGTAATTTTTCTTTGTAAGGGGCCATTGCTTTGTTTAAATAGGCTCATAAATTTTCTCAGTTATTTTAATAACTGTTTTGTTTGTAAAAGGAGCAGTGGCCCGTAGGAAAAATGTGAATGTATATCTGAGTTTGCCATTGCATAAATAAGTCCCTTTCTATTAGATTAAGGGGTGCATCTATCACATAAGGTCTTAGTGTTGCAGGTTGGCATTTTGGTCTATCATATGTGTAGATTTGAATATTTTGATAAATTTCTTATACTTTGGCTTGAGAAATTCGTGCAATTTGGCAAGAGACCTTTTGTATAGGTCAGGATTTGGGCCAAAATAGTTTGGAAATAATAATGTTACACCCAGTGCTGTGGGGTCCAGAGAATCTTTTACCATTATATTTGATATTTATATTTGGTCGGACATATTTAAATAACAATGATGTCCCTACAAATTGTTTTTGATCTGTATTACCAAATCTGCCTCTCGGTACATTAGTAGAGAAGTTAATAGAAGTGTAAGGCAAAAGAAGTAATTGAGCAATTGTGTCCCCCCTTTTGAATTGCCATAGAATCTGAGCTGACATCATAATTTGAATTTCTCCTTTATAATTTGAATCAATTATTCCACGCTGAACACAATAATTCTTTAAAAGCCAAATTAGATCAGCCCTGGAAAAGCCTGAAGTTTGTGGGGGCTGTGGTCGAAAAACTCCAGTCGGTACTCTAGAAGGGACTGCTTAAGGGTAAAGGAAAAAATCATTTAGGGCTGATATATTAATGACAGCACTGCTGGACGTTGAGGGTTTGAGGGAAAAGATAAAATGTGCCCCTCTTTTTTGTTGTAGGGAACCTGGGACGTCCACTCCTTGGAGTTTCTTGGAATAGGTTTTCCGTCAATATGAAATTTAAATTTACTGTCTTTGGCCCAGTGCATTCATCTGTGGCAGAAAGCACAAATTTTGGAGGTTTTTTATTAGCCTTCCTAAGAAGGCAGTCCTCTTTTAAACGGTTTTTATCTCCACATGTAAAGCATCCTTCATTTCTCTTTTTAAAACGTTGTAGCATTGTTTCAGCTAGTATTTGCATCTTTTACGTTTTTGATCCTAGATTGTGACAAGCCTTTATATAATCTATAATACTCCTAGTCTGACAAATTGCAGCTATAACTCTTTGAAATTTCTGATATGCATTCTCATAAGCAAGTAATTTCTCTAGCTTTTTTTTTTTTTTTTTTTGTTTCGTCTCTGATTACAGTATGGGAAAGAGCAGCTTCTAGTCTAGCTTAAAATTTAATGTAACTTTTCATTAGGTTCCAACAAAGAGACTTTTGGAGTTGCGACTATTTGCAGAGAAGAAGCATTTGGAGCAGCCAGGGCAGGGCTAGCAAGAAAACTTTAAGATATTTTGTATTGTTTTCATTGAGCCTTTTGTAAAGTTTAATCATTTAATTTATATGTATATAATAAGTGTTTTTTTTTTTGTTGAATACTGGAAGGGTTAGAATATACCTTGAAATGGCAGAATTACAGCTTTAATAAGAGCTCATAGGGGCTAGATATCCATTAGAAGGGTTTTTTTCCTTTGGCTGCTCATTTAACATTATCTTTGACACGGATCCAAATTAATAAGTCAAAACTGCATTTATCAGGAAACTTTGGATTATGTTCAACTACTGTTTGAAGGCAAGGCTCTATTCATTGGCATGAAACCAGAAGTCCCTGAAATGTAAAGAAGTGGTGAAGTAAAGTAGAAAATTAATGGGGCAGGCCAGCCTTTTAACCCATGCCTTAGTATTTACAGACCTCAATATGTCCATGAGTCACTCCACCTGATATAACACACATATAAAAGTGTTCCTGTTCTTTGGCCGCATTTGCTGGGGTCCTTTAATGGACTGGATTCTTGTGGTACGGAGTTGGCGATCAGAAAGTAAAAGAGAGAAGGAAGCTGATATCCCTCGGTTTACACAGAGGACCAATATTGTCCTTGACACAGGGCTTGCATCACTCACCAAGGTACCAGGCGCCCTCTGAAGGGGGTCGTAGAAGCCCGGGTAGAAAAGTGAGCACGACGGGTCTCCATGCTCCAGAGAGTCAGCTAGAAAAAGATAGAGAGAGAGAGAGAAAAATGAAACAGAGAGAAAAAAAAAAAAGACCTGGGTACCTAAGCTCTAATGGAGCAAAGGTTCTTTAATGATTTTTCTATGAGTATATACAGGCTGCAGTACAAGAAACTTCTTTCGGGAATGATAGAGTTCAGCAAACCAAACAAACGGCAACGGTTACCAAGGGAACAAGGAGTAATATTAGTCACACGGTCAGCAGACAATCCATATCTCAAGAAAGGGGAAGGGGACAAAGCAGTTTTTGTCTTAAATTGTTGCTCTGCTGAACTTGGTGTTCGTCTGGAATTTGGACAGTGTTCTCCGGGATTCTCTGTTTTTGTTTAAAGGAAGTCAAGCCACTTCTCATGTTTGATGGGAATTCGGGATGGCTCTGGAGCACATGCAGGGGAATCTGGACTCATCTCGAGTTGATTTGCAGAACACAAAGCCCTTTCGTGTTGCTGCGGTGACATCAGTGTCCCTCTAGACTTGTGACTGTGTTCTTGGGGACTCTCTGGAGTTCCATCCAGGACGTCCAAGCTCCTTTCGTGTTTGATGCGGAACAAGGAAATGCTCTGCACCCAATGCAGGGGAATCGGACCCCATCTCTGGCGGCGAGGGGGGACGTCTCGCCGTTTTCCTCGAGATGCGGAGGGAACCTGGGGTATATTCTCGAGTTAGGACTTGGATGTCCCTTAAAAATTCGAGTTTGTTCAGCAAAGTCAGGACTCATGTCTAATTGCGAGGGACACCTCGAGATTCTCATCGATGCTTGGCAGGGCAATAGGGATGCCTCTTTAGGTGAGACTTGACACCTAGTGTTCCTTTCCGTTCCCACAGTGATTGTCGGATTCCTATCAACATTTAAGAGGAGTCAGGCTTGTTGTCCTTTTGACGCATTGAACTCAAAGTTCCTCTCGAATTTTCAAGGGGATATGAGGCCTCCTGTCGAGATAAGGCGGGGCCCTATGGCTTTCTCTAAAGTCTCCACAGGGGATTCTAACATCCCTTCATCTTGGGAGATGAAAGACTAGCCTGCATTCAAGTCACTGGAGGGAAATCCGGCCATATTCCGAGTCACGACATCTCGGTGTTCATTCCACTTGAGGCAGCAAACTCAGGGTCCCTCTCACATAACTATAGATAACAGAGGCCTCCTTTTCAGGTGTTTGTGGAAAGTTGCATTCCTCTTGGGTCAAAAATAGGGAATCAGCTCTCACCTCGCGATGATTTGGGGTACCCAGAGCTTTTCTTGAGTTGGTGTGCTGAACATGGTGTTCCTCTGGACTATACTTTACTTTTGTATAGCAAGCATGAAATATCATGTATGTTAGCATTTTATAGATCATTGAACATATTTATCAAATCATATTATATTGTTATAAACTTCCATTCCAGTACAAATATATACATTTATACTCATTAACAACTCCAAATCTCTTCTGCTCTTCTGCAAGAAAATCCCCTTGTAAGAGTAAGCCAATTTTCAGCAATTAACGCTTTAAAATCCTAATTCATTTTGAAATAACCCAGCCATTCAACAAACTTCTACCACATAGCTCAGCACAACTCAAGCAACCTAAGTCACTCTAATCCCAGAGACCATTCCAGATTATATAGAGAACAGATAATTTTATCGAAAATACAATTTTTATTAGTAGAGCTTATCTAAATGTTTTCATCTCATATATATATATATATATATATATATATATATATATATATATATATATAGTTACCTTTTTTTGACAACCGTATCTTACCCCAAGCCAAGGCATAACAAAAGTATTATATAATGTTGATGACTCAAGTCATGTCCCTACTAGATTAACAAATAATTATATTGAAATCACATTCACAATTAAATAAACATTATACCCAACATTAAACATCCTTCAGTTCATGTAAAGTTGAATCCAAACAGAACCCATTAACTCCACACTATCTAAAGACAAAAACATACATTGAAACATAAATTATTTTAGATACATAGACATAGTTCCCCTTATGCAATTTGAAATATCTTTTTGATTTATTTATTATCTTGAGCTCCACCAATTTTCTCATTGCTGGTCTCCTAGATAGAGTGGGTGGTGTATCCCAAGGATATGGTAAGAGTTAACTTAAGGTTTTCTTTTAGGACTATTTTTGTTTCACAGGCAGAAATAGAGTTCAAATATATATATATATATATATATATATATATATATATATATATATATATATATAATAAATATTTTAACAAGTTAACATTTCCTTTACTACACGTGCATCAAGTACCGATTTTGCAATTTCAATAGAGATTATATTTTTCGTCAGTTTTCAGTGGAGTCTAAAGAGTATCACAGCCATTCACTGTCAAAAATAACCTTTCTCATTTTTGTAGCTATAGTATATTATTAATGATATATGCATGAGGGAATTTTTGTCACATAGGACGTCAAGCCTTGGCTACAAAAATTTTGACACATTGTAGGACTATGATGGAGATGGCAATGGAACCCTATTTCAGTACTCTTGTCTGGAGAATCTCAGGTAGAGGGAAGCCTGGTGGGTTGACATCTATGGAGTCGCATAGTGCAGTACACGACTAAAGTGACTTAGCAGCAGCAGTAGCAGGAATTTTAACCATACTTTGAGGTAACATAGTGTACTGAAATCTTTTAAGAGGCCCGATATGATCAGGATAAGGGAGAGATAAAGTTAGTCTCTCCGGTCTAAAGGGGTGTAAAGGCATATTAAAAAATCAATCTTGTGAATCAGTAATAAGAATGGGCCAATTTTGAGGAATAGCAATGCAATCTCTGGTTACAAGGCAGCCGCAGGTTTCCATAAAGAATTAACATTTTTAAACTCTCTTAAGGGACACCATTTGTAATATTTCCTTTGTATAACAAAAATAGGAGAGTTCCAAAAAGAGCAAGATTCTTCAATATGTTTCCATTTTTTTTTCTCTGTTGATGTGCACTTAATATTTATTTTTTTTAATTTTTATTAGTTGGAGGCTAATTACTTTACATCATTACAGTAGTTTTTGTTATACATTGAAATGAATTAGCCATGGATTTACATGTATTCCCCATCCCAATCCCCCCTCCCACCTCCCTCTCCACCCGATCCTTCTGGGTCTTCCCAGTGCACCAGGCCCGAGCACTTGTCTCATGTACCCGTGTTTTTAAGTTCTTAATTAGCTTGTAATTTTTCTTTGTAAGGGGCCATTGCTTTGTTTAAATAGGCTCATAAATTTTCTCAGTTATTTTAATAACTGTTTTTGTTTGTAAAAGGAGCAGTGGCCCGTAGGAAAAATGTGAATGTATATCTGAGTTTGCCATTGCATAAATAAGTCCTTTCTATTAGATTAAGGGGTGCATCTATCACATAAGGTCTTAGTGTTGCAGGTTGGCATTTTGGTCTATCATATGTGTAGATTTGAATATTTTTGATAAATTTCTTATACTTTGGCTTGAGAAATTCGTGCAATTTGGCAAGAGACCTTTTGTATAGGTCAGGATTTGGGCCAAAATAGTTTGGAAATAATAATGTTACAACCCAGTGCTGTGGGGTCCAGAGAATCTTTTACCATTATATTTGATATTTATATTTGGTCGGACATATTTAAATAACAATGATGTCCCTACAAATTGTTTTTGATCTGTATTACCAAATCTGCCTCTCGGTACATTAGTAGAGAAGTTAATAGAAGTGTAAGGCAAAAGAAGTAATTGAGCAATTGTGTCCCCCCTTTTGAATTGCCATAGAATCTGAGCTGACATCATAATTTGAATTTCTCCTTTATAATTTGAATCAATTATTCCACGCTGAACACTAATTCCTTTAAAAGCCAAATTAGATCAGCCCTGGAAAAGCCTGAAGTTTGTGGGGGCTGTGGTCGAAAAACTCCAGTCGGTACTCTAGAAGGGACTGCTTAAGGGTAAAGGAAAAAATCATTTAGGGCTGATATATTAATGACAGCACTGCTGGACGTTGAGGGTTTGAGGGAAAAGATAAAATGTTGCCCCTCTTTTTTGTTGTAGGGAACCTGGACGTCCACTCCTTGGAGTTTCTTGGAATAGGTTTTCCGTCAATATGAAATTTAAATTTACTGTCTTTGGCCCAGTGCATTTCATCTGTGGCAGAAAGCACAATTTTGGAGGTTTTTTATTAGCCTTCCTAAGAAGGCAGTCCTCTTTTAAACGGTTTTTATCTCACACATGTAAAGCATCCTTCATTTCTCTTTTTAAAACGTTGTAGCATTGTTTCAGCTAGTATTTGCATCTTTTACGTTTTTGATCCTAGATTGTGACAAGCCTTTATATAATCTATAATAATCCTAGTCTGACAAATTGCAGCTATAACTCTTTGAAATTTCTGATATGCATTCTCATAAGCAAGTAATTTCTCTAGCTTTTTTTTTTTTTTTTGTTTCGTCTCTGATTACAGTATGGGAAAGAGCAGCTTCTAGTCTAGCTTAAAATTTAATGTAACTTTTCATTAGGTTCCAACAAAGAGACTTTTGGAGTTGCGACTATTTGCAGAGAAGAAGCATTTGGAGCAGCCAGGGCAGGGCTAGCAAGAAAACTTTAAGATATTTTGTATTGTTTTCATTGAGCCTTTTGTAAAGTTTAATCATTTAATTTATATGTATATAATAAGTGTTTTTTCTGTTGTTGAATACTGGAAGGGTTAGAATATACCTTGAAATGGCAGAATTACAGCTTTAATAAGAGCTCATAGGGCTAGATATCCATTAAAGGGTTTTTCTTCCTTTGGCTGCTCATTTAACATTATCTTTGACACGGATCCAAATTAAGAAGTCAAAACTGCATTTATCAGGAAACTTGGATTATGT
Source organism: Odocoileus hemionus (assembly GCA_020976825.1). Lineage (NCBI taxonomy): Eukaryota > Metazoa > Chordata > Mammalia > Artiodactyla > Cervidae > Odocoileus > Odocoileus hemionus. Next base: position 11,656 of record JAJLRB010000870.1, on the reverse strand, counting down.
TCAACTACTGTTTGAAGGCAAGGCTCTATTCATTGGCATGAAACCAGAGAGTCCCTGAAATGTAAAGAAGTGTGTGAAGTAAAGTAGATAATTAATGGGGCAGGCCAGCCTTTTAACCCATGCATTAGTAATTTACAGACCTCTATATAATGTCTCGCCCTGAAAAAGGGAAAAAAAAAATAAAAAAGGGCCCGGGCCCCAAATTTTAAAAGGAAAAAAGTTTTTATAATTTTAAAGGGCAAAAAATTTTTTTTTTTTTTTTTTTTTTTTTTAAAAGGGTTAAAAACAAAAAGGAAACTTTACAAAAACAAAAAAATTTTGTACAACAAAAATATATTAAAAAAAGGGGGGGAAGGGGACAAAGCAGTTTTTTTAATTGTTCTTCTAACTTTTTTTTTTTTTTTTTAATTTTTTGGGTTCCTTTTTTGTTTAAAGGAAAATAAGCACTTTTGGGGGGGAAATTGGGGAATTTGGAAAAAAAGGGGGGGAAATTGGGGATCTTGAGTTGTTTTGGAAAAAAAAGCCCCGGGTGGGGGAATAGGTTTGTTGTACTTTTTTTGGGGTTTATTTATAAATTTTTTCTGGTTGTTGGGAAAAAGGAAATCCTTGAAAAGGGGGGATGGACCCCAGGGGCCCCCGGGGGGGTTTTTTCCTCTGGGGGGCCTTATATCTGGGAGGACTTAGCCCCAAAATTGGTTTTTAGAAATTTAAAACTTTAAAAGGGGGCACCTATTCTATCGAGCGGGGGGGAAAGGGTGTTTTGGGTAATTAAAAGGTTTTTTTTCCCCCATGTTTATTCCATCAATTTTTAAGGGAGTCTTTTTTTTAAAAATTAAAAATTCCCTTCGTTTTTCAAGGGGGGGGGCCTTGCGGATAAGGGGGGCTGGGGGCCCCAAAAAAAGGGGGTTTAATCCTTTTTAAAAAAAAAAGCCTGACGTCATGGGGGGGGAAAGGCCTTTGGTAAAACCCCCGGGGTTTTAATTTTGGAGCAAATCAGGGCCCCCTTCACTAAAAGTAAAAAAAATTTTTCGGGGGGGAAAAAAGCACCTTTGGGTCAAAAGGGGGAAAGTTCCCCTTATGATTTTCCAGAGTTTTTAGGGGGTTTTAAAATTTTTTGGAATACCCAAGCAAGCAGGAAAAAATTTTTAAATTTTAAGTCAGAACATTTTATAAAAATTTAAGAAACCTTTTTAAATTTTCTTTCTAAAACTAAAAATTTTCCTTTGTTTTTAAAAAATTCCCTTTGGAAAAAATTTTTCACAATTCGTTTTAAAACCCAATTTTTAAAAACCCAGAAAAAAAATTTTACCACTGTTGAAATTTCAAAACCAAGCTTTTTCCGAACATTCAAGATTTAAGGTTTTTTAAAAATCAATTTTTTTTTAGAGGCTTTTTAAAGGTTTTTTTAAAAAAAATTATAAAAAAAAATTTTTAAAATTTTTTTTAAAAAAATTTTTTTTTAAAAAACCAACCGGGTCAAAAAATTTTTTTTTGGGGTTAAATCTTTTCCCTCAATTAACAAATTTAATTTTGAAAAACCCAATTTTTAATTTTTACCAAAAAATCCTTAGTTTTTTAAAAAAGTGCCCAAAAAACCCATTAATCCCATAAAAAAAAACTTTTTTTTTTTAAAAAAAGCCCCCCTTGAATTTAAAAAAAATTTTTTTTTTTTTTTTTGGCCCCTTTTTTCCCTGGGCCCCCAAATTTTCCCGGAAGTAAAGAACAAAGGGTTTTTTTAAAATTTTTTTTTCCCAAAAAAGGGTTTTTTATTTATAAAAATTTATAAATTAATAAAAAATTTAAAATTTTTTCCTTTCTAAAGGATAAACCTTTTTGTTTCAAAGGATTATTTTCTCTTTTTTGGGGGTCAAAAAAAAACCCAATTTGAAAAAAAAAATTTTCATTTTTAACTTTTTTTTTTAAATGAAATAAAAGGGAATTTTTTAACATGATTTTTAAAACTTTTGGTAAAATTTTCTTTTGGGGAAATTTTAAAAATAACCCTTTTTCTTTCTCTTTTTCGGAAATTTCCGGGTGGGGAAGCCTTTGAATTAAGTTTAAAAACATTTTAAAAAAACCCCACTTTACAAATTTAAAAATTTTTTGGGAACTAGTTTATAAAAATTTTTGGGGAAAAACGGGATAAGAAAATAAATTTTTGGGTTAAAGGGTTTTAAAATATTAAAAAATTTTAATTAAAAGAATCCAAAAAAAAAAAAAAGGCCCCCTTTACAAACCCCCTTTTCCCCAAAAAATTAACATTTTAAATTTTAAACCCCTTTTTTAAAAAAATTTTTTTTATAAAAAAAAATTTCCAAAAAGCAATTTAAATACCTTTTTTTTCTTTTTATTGCATTAAAATTTTTTTTTTTTATATGGACAAAATTCTTTAATTAATTTTTTTGTTTAAAATTTAAATAATTTGCCTATTTAATGTACCCCAACCCCAAGTTTCCCCTTTCCCCCAGCCCCTTTGGGTTTTCCCCTCCCAAGGCCAATTTCTCAAAAAGTTTTTTAAATTTTTTTTTATTTTTTTTTTAAACATTGTTTTTTAAAAAAACTTTTTTTCTCAGTTTTTTTAATACGTTTTGTTTGAAAAGGATTGGGGGAAAATAAAAAAGATATCGATTTTGGGGAAAAATTTTCTTTTGTTGGGGGTGTTATAATTTTTTTAAAAAGGGGTTTTTTGGTCACTTTGGTTTTTAAATTTTTTTTAAAAATTTTTATATTTGGGTAAAAAAATTTGGTTTTTTAAAGGCTTTTGTTGGGGGTTTGGGAAAATTTTGGTTTAAAACCTCGGGGGTCCAGAAAATTTTTTCCCTTTTTAAATTGTTTTTTTTTTTTTGGGGAAATTTAAAACAAAAAAGCCAAAATTTTTTTTTTGGAAAATTTCCTCCGGTAATTGTAAGAATTAAAAAAAGGAAAAAAATAAGGCAAGGGGTTTTTTTGTTTAAATCAGGCTTTTAATTTTTTTTAAAAAATTTTGGACAAAATTCCCTTTTAAAAGAAAAAATTGAACCAAAAAAGGGGGGGGGGGGGTTTTTTTTTTTTTAAAAAATTTTTTAACCTCTAACTCTTAGGGTAAAAAAAAAAACCCCGGGGTTTTTTTAAAATAACCCCATCAGTTTTAAAAATTTCCCCTTTTTTTTTAAAACCGGGGCCCCCCCCCTTTGGGATTTTCGGGTGGGTTTTTCCTATAGTTTAAATTTTCTTTGAGGGCAATTTTGTAAAACCCAAAAATTTAGGTTTTTTTTTTATTCGGGGGTTTTTTTTAAAATTTTTTTTCCCCCTTTAAAGAAACTTTTTTTTTTTAAAAGGTCATTTTTAAATTTTGCATCTTTTTACGTTTTTATTGTTGGAAAAATTTTTAAAAATCAAAAAATTAATTTTTTTTAAAAAACACTTCTTTAAAATTTTTGAGCTTTTTTAAGAAGATTTTAAAATTTTTTTTTTTTTTTTTTAAATTTGGGGGGAAAAACTTTACATTAAAAATTTAAAAATTTTTTATTGGTTTAACAAAAAGGGGTTTTTCACTTTTTGGGAAAAAAATGGGCCCGGGGAGGGTTTAAAAAAAAAAATTTAAGAAAATTTTTTTTTTAATTTTTTTTAAATTTTTTAAAAATTTTAAAATTTATTTAAAAAAATTTTTTTTTTTTTGGAAATTAAAGGGGTTTAAAAACCCTTTAAAATGGGTTTAATTTTAAAAAGACAAAAGGGGCTGTAAAGAAGGGCCCCCTTTGGGCTGTTTAATTACCACCCCTTAAAAAAAAAAATGGTCTTTTTTTTAACTACTTTGGAGGAAGGTTTTTTTATGAAAAAAATTAAAATTTTGGGGGTTTGTAAAAAAAATTTTGGGGGGGGTTTTTTTTTAAACCCATCCTTGAAGTCTTTTTATCCCCCCTATAAAACTATTTTTTTTTTTCCCATTTCGGGGTTTTAATTATTTTTGGGGGTTGCAATAAAAAAAAAAAGGGAGGCCCGGGAAAAAAACCCCCTTTATTTTTGAAATTGAACTCACCAAAACCGGGGTTGGGGGGTTTTAAAAGGGGTGAAAATAAAAAAGAAAATTTTAGTCAAGTCCAAAAAAGGGGGGGAAAAAAAAAAAAAGAACCGGGGGGTTAAAAAAATTTAATTGTTTTTTAATGTTTTTCTAAGAAAAAACAGGGGGTAAAATTTTTGGGGGGTTGAAAAAAAAGGGAATTACGGGGGAAAAAAGGAGAAATTTTTCAAGGAAACCCTTTTAATTAAAAAAGGGGGGGGACCTTTTTTTAAAAAGGGGGGGTTTTTTTTTTTCCGGGGAATTTGGAATGGTTTGGGATTTCTTTTTTTTTAAAAGGTTCACCCCCTTTTTAGGGGAAGGGGTTTTTAAATTGGGGGGAAAAGGTATTGTTTTTTTTAAAAAAAAACCCCCTTTTTTTCTGCTACAATTTCCCCTATTGTATTTTTTGGGGGGGCTTTGGGGGTTTCCTAAGGCCGTTTTGTTTTTTGGGAAAAGGAAAGTTGAAAGGGGGAATTTCCCTTGGGGGGGGGGGGAGTTCCCTTTTCCTAAAGGCGGGGGGGTAAAGGGGGGTTAGGACTTGGGCCAAAAAAGAGGTTCAGCAAAGCAGGTAGAATTGGAGGGAATAAAACTAGGGAAAAAAGGGGAAGTTTTTTAGTAATTAAAAATTTTCCTTTTTTTCCCCAGGATTGGGTTCCATCAAAAAAATCGGGGGTTGTCAAACCAAACCCAAAAATTCCCCCGGGAAAAAGGGGGAAAAAGGGGCCCCCCCTTTTGGGGGGAAAGGGGCCAAATTTTCCCTGGGGGGGTTTCTTTTAACTTGGGGGAAAAACTTTCCTGGGGTGGCCTTTAAACCCATTTCGGTGTTATTCAGGGGCTGGCCCCAAACAAGAAAAGGGCTTTTTCGGGTTTTTTGGGAAAGACCTTTGGGTCTGGAATCACCCCTCCCCTGTGATTTTTTGGGGCCCGAGTTTTTGGGGGTTTTTGGTTGGTGTTTTGGACAATTTTTTTTTATCAAGAAAAAAAATTTTTGGCTTTTTAAGACTTTTAAAAATTTTTTAAAACTTTATATTTATAAAAAATTTTTAAAAATTTCATTTTTTAAAAAATCCAAACTCTTTCTTTGGGAGAAAACCCCCTTTTTAAGGGAAATTTTTAAAATTCCTTTAAAACTAACATTTTTTAACCCGGGATTCCCTTCCCCAATATTTAGAAATAAGCCCGCCCTTTTAATCCCAAAGCCTTCAATTTTGGGAAATACCCCAAAAAAAAAAATTTTTTTAAGTTTCTAAATTTTTAAAAATTTTTAAATTTTTTTAATAAATAAATTTTAAAAATTTTTTTCCTATCTTCCAACCGGAAAAAAAGAAAAAATTACTCAAGCATGCCCTTTGTTTTTAAAAAATTTTTAAAATTTCCCATTCCTTTTTAAAAAAAATAAAATTTCCTTAGTTTGTAAAAGTTTTAAAGCCCTTAACCCCCCTTTTAAAAAAAACCTACGGAAAAATTTTTTTGATCATAAATAGCCCCTTAAAATTTTAAATTTTTTTTTTTTTTTTTATTTTTAAATAAATTTTTTCATTCCTAAAAAAGGGGGGTTTAAAAATTAAATTGGGGAAATTAAAATTAAAGGTTTTTTTTAAAATTTTTTTTTCCCCAAAAATAAAAAAAAATTTAAATTATTTAAAATAAATTTAATAAATTTTTAACCCCAAAAAATTTCCTTTAAAAAAAATTAAAAATCAATTTTTGAATTTCAAAAGGTTTTTTTTTTTTTTTTAATTAAAGCCGCCCATTAAAAAACAAAAAAAAATTTTTTTTTCATGATAAAATTTAAAATATTATAGGGAATTTTTTCACATAAAAAACCTTCAAAATTTACACTTGGAAAAATTGAAAAAAGGAACTTTTACCCCGTTTAAACCGGAAGGGGGAAACCTTTTAATCAAGCCAAAATTTAAATTAATATTAACCTTTAAAATTTTTCCATTTTTGGGAATTGTTGTTTTTTAAGGGCCCCGAAAATTTTCATTTTTAAAAGGAAAAAATTGTTCCCCCGGCAAAGGGGTTTAAACATATTAAAAATAAATTCTTTGAATTATAAACCTTTTGGGAATTGCTTTAAATTTTAAACCCGGTTTTTAAAAATTAAATTTTTTTTCTTGGGCCCCATTTTTTAAAACCGAAAAAAAATAATTTCCAAAAAGAAATTTTAATATTTTCCATTTTTTTTTCCGGTTGGCCTTTATTTATTTTAAATTTTATTATGGAGGCAAATTTTTTAAGTATTTTTGAAACTTGAAAGAAAGCCGGGGTTTCATGTTTCCCATAAACCCCTCCCCCCCTAAAAGGGGTTTCCAGGACCAGGCCCCCTTTTAACCCTTTTTTTTAAAAAGAAAGGTAATTTTTTTTGGGGTTTTTTGGTTTTAAAAGGCTAAAAAATTTTTTTCAATTATTTTAATAAGTTTTTTAAAAGGGGGGTGGGAGAAAAATGGGTTTTTTGGGGCCCCATTATAAAAATCCCTTTTTAATTTTAAGGGGGGCTTTTTAAAATTTTTTTGTTCATTTGGTTTTTTTCAAAGTTTTTTAAAATTTTTAAATTTTTTTTTTTGGCTTAAAATTTTTTAATTTAGAGCCTTTTTATATCAGGTTTTGGGGAAATATTTGAAATAAAATTAATCGGGGGTTTAAAAAACTTTCCTTTTAAATTTTTTTTTAGGTCACTTTTTAAAAAAACCCAATTTTTTTCTGTAACCTTTTTAATTTTTGGAAATTTTGAAAGGGAAAAAAGGTAATGGCAATTTTCCCCCCTTTTAATCCCTTTTGGTGTAAAGTTTTTCCCTTTAAAAAAAAAATTCCTTTAAAAAAAAAAAGATAGGGGGTTTAAAAGGGGGGGGGGGGCCCTTGGTTTAAAGGGGTTTAATGAAAAAAAATTTGGGCTGAATTTAATGCAGCCCCGGGGGGTTTGGGGGGTTTGGGGAAAAAAAAAAATTTTCCCCCTTTTTTTGGTAAACCCTGGGGGGGCCCCCTTTTTCTTAATTTTTTTGTCAAAAAATTTTTAAAATGTTTTATGTTTTTCTGTAAAAGCCTTTTTGGGGTTTTTTAAAAATTTAAAAAAAATTTTTTAAAAATTTTTTTCCCCCCAAAAAAAATTTTTTTTCTCTTTTTAAAATTTGTTTTTTCCTATTTTTTTAAATTTTTTTTTGACCTGATTTAAAGCCATAAACCCAAAAAAGTTGGGCTTTCCCCAAAAATTTTCGTAGTTTAAAAGCAAAAAAATTTTATTTTTTTTTTGTTTGTTTTTGACAGAGGGGAAAGGGGTTTTTTTTAAATTTTTTTAAAATTTTTTAGGAACGGTTTTTGGGTCCTTTTGAAAAGGGAAATTTTTGAAAAAAAATAAAAAAATTTTTTTTTTTGTATTTTTTCAAAAAAATTTTAAAATTTTTTATTTAATTTTTAAAAAAGGTTTTTTTTTTTAAAAAGGGGTTAAATTTCCTTTAAATGGCTTTACAGTTTAATTTTTGGGGTTACCCCTTTTTAAAGGGGGTTTTTTTTTCCCATTTTACTTACTTTAAAAACCAAATTTTTGTAAATCTTTAACAAAAAAATTTGGTTTTTTTTTTTTTTGGGGGCTTTTCTTGGATAACCAGAACCCCAAAAATTAAAAAAATTAGTAAAAAAAAAATTTGGGGGCCGTTTTCCCAAGATTTAAACCCAAAAGCAGGTAAAAAAAATTTAAACTTAAAGTTTTTTTTTTGGCCCCTTGGGGGGGGTTTTTTTATTTTTTTAAAGGGTTGGCTGAAAAAAAGGAGAAAACTTAATCCCGGTTTAAAGGGCAAATTTTTTTGGCCCCGGGTTTGAATCATAAAGGCCGGCCCTTTTTTAATCAAAAAAACCCAAAAAAGTAAACGAGGGGTTTTTTTAAGGTCACTAGAAAAAAAAAGGAGAAAAATCCCAAGAAAAAAATGAAATTAAAAATTTGGGGGGGTTTTTTAAAATTTTTTCTTAGCCCCCCCCCCCCCCCCCCCCCCCCCCCCCCCCCCCCCCCCCCCCCCCCCCCCCCCCCCCCCCCCTGGATTACAAAAAAAAATTTTGGGAAAATGAAAATTGAAACAAAAAAGGAATTTCCCAAAGGGAAAAAAAAGTACACCCCCAAAAAATTTCAAAAGGGGGAAGGGGAAAAAGCATTTTTGTCAAAGGTCGCTGAACTTGGGGGAAAATTTTGAAAGGGGACCGTTTTTTTTTAAAAGGAAGAAGTTTCCGTTAGGGGGTTATGGTTTAGCCCCCCCGGGGGGGGGGAATTGATTAAGAAAAAAAAACCCCTTTTTTTTTTCCCGGGAATCGGCCCCTAATTGTAACTTTTGGGGGGAAACCCCTTTTTAAAGGGGCCCCCTTTTTTTTTTGGGGGGGGGGGAAAAGGGGGGACCTTTTGGGGGGGGGGGACCTCCTTTTTTGGATTGGGGGGCCGGGGGGAATTTTTCAGGGATTAAAATCTTAAAATTGATTTGCAGAAATGGGCTTTTTCTTTCGGGGCCCCGATTTTTTTTTGGGGGGAAAAGAATTTTTAATTAAACCCAGTTTTTTTTTAAATGGGGGGAAAAAAAAAGAGGGAATTTTTTTCCCTTTTGGGCAAAACTTTCCTCAAATTTTTAAGGGGATACCCCCGTAGTAAGGGGGAAATGGTTTTCAAAATTTCCCGGGGGTTTCAACCTCCCTTTTAAAGGCGCTTTTTGGGGGAAAACCGGCCATTTCCATTTCACATTTGGGTTTTCTTCATTAAGAAATCGGGGTCCTTACAAAATAAAAAAGGGGCCCTCTTTTCGGGTTTTTTTTAAAAATTTTTCCTTGGGGAAAAAAAAAGGGGAATGCTTCCCTTTTTTGGGGGACCCAACCTTTTTTTGGGGGGGGAACATTTTTCCCTTTGGAAAACCTTTTTTTTTTATAAAAGCAAAAAAAAATTTTGTTCTTTTTTTTAAAAAATTTTTTTTAAAAAAAAAACCTTTTTTTTAAAAAAATTATTTTAAAAACAAAATTCTTTTCTTTTAATTTTTTTGTAAGACAATTTTGTTAACGTTTTCCTAATTTTTTTTAAAAACCCCACCCTAAAAAATTTAAAAAGTTAGAAAATAAGAACCCTTCATTACCCAAAAAATTAATTTTAAAAAAATTTTTTATCAAAAATAAATTTTTTTAAAAAAAATTTTTTTTCAAAAAAATTTTAAAAATTTTAAAATTTTAAAAAAATTTTAAATTTTAAATTTTTTTTTTAAACCGATTTTCCCCAAAAACATAAAAAATTTTTAAAAAAATTTAAAACCAAGCATTCCTTATAGAAAAATAATTTTTTTAAAAACTTTAAAAAAATAAATTTCCACTTTAAAAATTTTTTTTAAAGTGAAAAAAAGAACCAAATCCCACCAAAAAAAAAAAATTAAAACAAAAATTTTTTTTCAAGCTTTTCCCTTTTAGTTTTTAAAAAATTTTTTGATTTATTTATTATTTCTAAAAATTTTTTGCGGGCCCTAAAGATTTTGTATCCAAAAAAAGGGAAAAAAGGTTTTTTTAAATTTTTTTTCCAAGAAATTTAAAAATATTTTTTAAATTTATTTTATTTTTATTTTTTTAAAAATTTAACTTTTTTCCCCAAAAGATTTTTTTTTAAAAAGGTTTTTTTCGTATTTTTTTGGGTTTAAGATTAAAAGTTCCAAAAAAACCTTTCTCATTTTTTAGTATTAAAAAATTTCAAGGTTTTTGAAAAAATAATTGGTTAAATTTGCATTTTTGGGGAAAAGGCAAGGGCCCCTTTTCAATCTTTCAAATTGGGGAAGGGGAAATTTTTGAAATTCATGGGTTTTTTTTGGTAACGACTAATGTTTTGGGGCCCCTGGGGGGAATTTAAATCTTTGGGAACTATTTAAAAAAATTTTTGGGGGAATTCGGGAAAGGGAGGTTTTTTCCCCCTTTTAAAAGACCCAAAAAAAAAATTTGTACAGAATAAGAATGGGCAATTTTGGGTTTTTAAAAAGGCAAGGCCCCCGGGTTTAATAAAGAATAAACTTTTTAAATTTTAAAAATTTTTTAAAATTTTTTTATAAAAAAATGGGAATTAAAAAACAAGTTTTTAAAGGCCTTTTTTTTTTTCCTTTATTATTAAATTTTTTTTTTTAAAAAAGGGGGGGGGATTTTTTTTTAATAAAAAATTTTTTTTTGGAAATAATTGTTTATTTTTTTCCCCCCCATTTTATTTTTTGGACCCTTTTTCCATCAAAAATTGTTACCCCCGGGTTTTTTTAAATTCAAACCTTTTTTTCTTTGTAGGGGCCTGCTTTTTTTTCCCAAAAACCCTTTTTTAAAACGTTTTTTTTTAAAAAAAGGGGGGGGGCCCTAAAAAATTTGAAACGGGTTTTCCCTTTTTAAAAATAGCCCCTTTTTTAGAAAATTTAATCTTTTTGGTTTATTGGGTTTGGAAAATTTTGTTATATTGAGTTTGAAATTTAAAAAATTTCTTAAAAATTTTGGGGTTTAAAATTCCAAGGGGCCCTTTTGTTAGGTGGTTGGGGGCCAAAAATATTTAAAAAATTTAATTTTTTTAACCCCGGGGGGTTTGGAAATTTTTCCAATTTTTGAATTTTTTGGTCGGTTTTTAAAAAAAATTTGATTCCAAAAATTTTTTTGACTTTTTTAAAACCCCCTTTCTTTTACATTATAAAATTTTTTAATGAATTAAAAAAAAAGTTTTAAATTGTTCCCCCTTTTAATTTTGCAAAATTTTAAATTTTTAAATTTTGAAAAAAATTGACATTTTTTTTTAAAACCCAAAAAAATTTTCCCCCGAAAACCTAAGGGGGGGCTTTAAAAATATTATCAAGGGGGACTGTTTTAAAAAAAAAATTTTAGGGCTGAAAATTTGAAGTGGGGGGCTTTGATTGGGAAAAAAAAAGGGCCCTTTTTTTTTGAAACTGGGCGTTTTTGGGTTTTTTGGGAAAAGGTTTTTTTTAAAGAAATTTAAATTTCTTCTTTGGGTGTTTTGGAAAAACCCCCTTTTGGGGGTTTTTTATTAGTTTAAAAGGGATATTTTTTTTTTTCTCCCTGTAAAGACCATTTTTTTTTTAAATTGTCTTGCACAATTTTTTTTTTTTTTTCCAAAATTTTTTTTTTAAAAAATTTTCTTGTTAAAAGCGTTTTCCCTTTTTAAAATTTTTTGTTTTCTAAAAAAAATTTTTCCAGCTTTTTTTTTTTTTTTGGTTTCCTGTTTTCAGTATAAAGAAATTCTAGTTCTAAAAAAAAATTTTCTTGGGTTTTTTGGGGTTCGCTTTTCAGAAAAAAAAGGGGGCAGCCCATACAAAAAAAATTTAAATTTTTTTAGTTTTTTGGCTTTTGAAGAAAAATTTTTTTTTTAAAAAAAAAATTTTTTTTTTTTTTGGGGGAAGGGGTTAAATTACCTTAAATAAATTAATTTAAAAAAAATTTTGGGGCTTTTTTTTTTAAAGGGTTTTTTCCTTTGGGAAAAAAATTACTTTAAAAACCAAAAATTTAATCAAAAGTTTTCCCCTTTGGTTATTTAATACTTTTAAAGGTTATTTTTGGGAAATAACCCGAATTAAAATAAAAAAGGGTAAAAAGTGAAAAAAGGGGGGCCAGTTTTTCCCCACCCTTTAA